>OZ032119.1:3422675-3517675 GCA_964026355.1 Pseudorhiza aurosa
GGTTGAATGATTCATTGATAGGTTGAATGATTCATTGATAGGTTGAATGATTCATTGATTGTTTGAATTATTCTTTGATGGGTTAAATGATTCTTTGATGGGTTGAATGATTGGTCGATTCATCAATTATTTAACGAGTGATTAGCATATCATTTGATCAGCCGATAGATGACTTTGTTTACTGATCTACTTTTACGCTGGCAATGTGATTTGAGAACGTGTATAATATGGGAAAGTCTCGGTTCCGAGGCACCCCCGTCCACATTTACCCCGCACCCTCCCAGTCCATTTAGCAGTAAACGAGTGCCTGACGCGAAGATGGGGGTAACGTGCGGCGAGGAAAGGAACTGGCCACCCTACCTCACAATGCCTTGTCTCAGGATGATACCCTTCTAAAAGAGGCTGCGAAACGTTCGTTTTGAGTATGAGGCTCGCCTTTATCAATTATACTTTCATATAAGAAAATCTTAGTTCTGAAAGACAGCTTCAGTTGCTTGAAAGGGGAAAATGTCAGACAATACTATTCAAAGCTAACTCCAACAGGCACCTCGCAACACAGTGACTGTGGGTAGAGCTAGGCAAAAGGTAGCCAGACCTTAAAGGCCTCGCGTCAACGTGTGAATTTCCTTGAGACAGAGCTCAGACGCATCTAGTACACCCAGACAGAGGTTTGCTTTTAAAAGCGCATTACAAGCGCTGACTTGTTTAAGTGTTTGCTCAAAACCTGTAGTTCGTGATTTGACCCTCTAATATAATCAATAAAGGTGGGAGATAATCTGTTAGCTTTGTGGATGTATTCATTAGCGATACAACTGGGTGATTCGGGTCGCGATGCTACTCATTCCACACCCAAAAATCAAATTCATTAGCATTGAATGGAAACAGCAGGAAAACTCATCTCATGATGTAAATCTCTAATCCGGTCGCATGTGCTCGATCATGGAATGTGCGTCGAAAAATACCTGTCCTGGCTTGGAGACCAGGAGGAGCGCAATCGTGCTAAGAAATAAAAAAGAGTCGAGTGCCATACTCGAGGCAGGCATTGAGGAGCGCCTTGTTAGAGGGCCGGTGCTATTAGATAGGTCGGATGGATCCTTTCCTCGATGCACTTTTACTCGACCCAGCCTTGCGTCAGGTACCTACTTTCTGCTGGGTGGACATATGGAAGGCGAGGAAAAACATGCACGAGTATGCATTGAATCCGGGGCCTTCCCTACAGTAGACATGTCCTGTGACCACACATTTCATATATACCATTTCATATTTAATTCTTTTGAGGAGAGTTGCCCTTCAGCATAAGCTGGTTTTCACTGGGCCCTCCGACGAAAACATAAATTATGATCTATGATAATGACACGAACACTCAATCAACTTCCTTTCCAACCACGTTATCAAGGGTTGCTGAAGGGACCATTTTCCTAAAGGGGGCATAACGATCTTGGGGTTCTTTCAGAGCGTAGAGAAGCGACGATCAAAGTTCGAAGGCTCAAAAGATTGGAGTAGCTTAACTTAGAATACAGCCTCGTTTGGGTTAAAGGGGATTGGGCGGAAGGAAGAAGTTAGTTAGGCTCATGGTGGGAATGAAAGGGATGTATTGTGTTGAAATATTACGATCGGGCTGGAGTAAATTTAAGATGAGAGAGAATGCCAATATATCAATTATTCTTTCTTTCTTTATCTTAGAACATAAGCATAAACAATTTATTTAAAGTTTGCAACCACCATACTAATTAAGACAAATCATATAATGCTACAAATACCTTGAAATGAAGCTAAAAATTAATTTATACATAAACTTAAATTTTTTTTTCTAGCGAGTTATGTTGGGGAAAGGCCACGGTGGCCTATACAATGTCTCAACAAAGGAAGAAAGAAGAAAGTGAAAGACTAAGAGGAGAGAGAGATCAGATCAAGTTTATTGATCTTGGATTTGAAAGATGGCAAGTTGTAAGATTCAGGAAAGCAAGAGGAAGGCAAGACGTTCCACAAGTTGCATGTTTTAGGGTTGAATGATGATCTTAAATGAAACACAGGTTTGCAATAAATGTTTTGCAAAGCCAGCAAATGCATTTATCTGTTTTTCCAATTTTTCATGGGTCTCTTAAAGACTTCTAGGCTTCAAGACTCTTATATTTCATTTGGTGATACTCATTTGGTTTATTTCGTTCACTTGGTAATGTTCACCAAGTCTACTTCCAACGTATCGTATGGCCTTTATCGTATGCCAGAGACAGGGCTGAGTTTTTTTTAAGGGGAAATGCATTTCCTAAGGTAGGTAGTTACCCGTTGCCTTCCTTACCAATGGTACTTAACTCAAGACTAAGTTACAACTAGCAAATTCTTTATTCAACTAACAAGGGACACTGCAAAACGTCCAAAATAGAGTCGGTTAAGGTTTGGTTGGTGCGACGAACAAGCACACGAGGTGAAAACGCCACAAAACCAATGATGATAATAATGATAGCAATTTTTTCCCAAATTCATTTCTTGGAATATTTTCTAACATACAACTGTAAACCTCTCCAAATATGTAGTTTAAAATCGGCCACTTGAACGACAACAAACGAGAAATACAAAGGAAAAAAAAGCTACTAGCAAAAAACCGGAATTTTCAAAATTTCATTAGTTCGGGATCGTCCTTGTCCTTATTTCTTCTTCGGAAAATGTAGGACGAAGTCCGTTGCAATCACCATTGTCTTCTTGACTGCGTGATGCCTGCATGTCTGGTCGAATTCCAAGTGTTTAATAGGACAGAGTAATTGCAGTGAGCAGCTAGTTCTCATAGTAACTGCTTATGGGGGCTAACAGGTGGATGCCTTCTCTACCTCTGAGCTCCTTCAAGGATCACATCCCTTGCCGATGCTGTTTGATAGCATCATCGTCGGTTTAGCTTTAGGGAGGATTAGCAATGGTCAGAGACTGAAGGTTTTTTAAGTTGCAGCAGTTTTGCTTGACTTAAAAACGCTCATACTTGCCCGTTTATGCACGAGCTCGTTCAGGGATCAGTTTCCAGTACCATTGCTGTTTTGCTGTCTATGTTTCATATCTATATCAGTTTGAGACACCTCGTGAGCTCTAAAGTCTCTTGGCTTGATCAGCAGTCGCAGTGGGTTGCTATGTCATTCCAATATGCGCATGGGATCAAAAGATAGTGTGGATATCATAGTTGCCGTTTTGATTAAAGCTACAGAGCGACTGCTATGCCTTTTAAGACGAACAGATTTGAGTTTCAGGGTGACAGATTTTCTGAGTGTCATTACCAAGGCCCTTTTTTAATTCCCGATGGAGGGTTGTTATGTAGAACCATGAGAAATATACATGTTTACCAAATGCGCATTGACTTTTCGTGTGTGGAAAGACCGTGTTTTGATTCACCGAATCAAATTTCCATTTCCTTTACGAAGAAGATTACAGACTCATGATTTTCGACAAGCCTTTCCCCAAAATTGCTGAAACCTGAATAGCAGACGACTGGGAGAAGAGATAAAAGTTAAGCCGAGTTCCGTAATAGAACAAGTGTCGATACTGCTACTCACAGTAGAATCAAATCTCTATGCTGCGACCAACGGCCTACCTTCACGTTTGTCTTTAAGGTGAAATTGAGCCACACACTCGACAAAGGCGTTGGGGAAGCATCTTGCTACAGAGATGTCATCATGAGCTGCGGCATGGTGAAGTAGGATGGCTAGTTCCTTCCGTCGCCCTACTTTCCTTCCTGCAATTTGCGACATGCTAGTTTCACATCACACAGGGCATCCTTACACTACAGACCAAATGCAATAATAGACCATGTGTCTTGCTGTATTATTTCCATGTGTATATGAATATATGCATTTATATATGTGGACTGTAGTATAGAGCGTAAAGGAACTGAAAAAATACGAGTGTGTATGTATGTATGTATGTATGTATGTATGTATGTATGTATGTATGTATGTATGTATGTATGTATGTATGTATGCATGTATGCATGTATGTATGTATGTATGTATGTATGTATGTATGTATGTATTTATGTATGGATGTATGTATGTATGAATGTATGTATGTATGTATGTATGGATGAATGGATGTATATATGTATGTATGGATGGATGTATGTCTGTATGATATTTATATTGAAGTGATGCAAGCAAATCTATGCACAATGAAATGTCATGAAATGATATAAAGTAGTAAACGCATGATAGCTATGGTTCAGTCAAAGTTAGAAAATAAAAAAGTTGAAAAATTGTTCGCATTCTAATATGTATGGATTTTCATACTTTACTATGGTTTTGCTATATTTAAGCGTAGTTTTCAGAGTTATTCTGCCTAAACCCATGTAAAATCGGATTTTCATTACCAGGAAGAGGAGAATTATCTGCAAGCACTCACTATAGTACAATGACTAAGAATTTCCGAGTATAGTAAATGGCTAAGAATTCCCAGATAATCCCATCCGTAGGCTCATTATCAAGTGGAATAATGTGAAGTTTCCCCATTTCTAATCTGCTTCGTTTCACGTTGAAACACAACCAGAGGGTGGGCCTTGGATCTTTTCAAATCAAGCCAAAGCCTGGTTGGGATCTACGGGGCATGTATTCCGCCGAGACAGCGTGCTTTTGCAGGGGTCAGCAATGGTATCATATTGGTACCTGGGAGATCCGTCAAAGGAAACGCGTAGGGCTCAGAGACACCCTACAGACTCAACCGTAACTCACCAGAGCGTACACTAGTCGGACGGGGGTCGTACGCGATCGAAGGGATTCGCAATAGCACAAGCAGGCTACCTTGGCCATGCACTTGAACTGGGATTCGAGCCTTAAACCTTCTGTACTATGCGCATTCACGGTTACGACTTTGCGGCTGTAAGCTTAAGGATGAAATGTATTCTCGCTTTCCTGACATCTACCTGCGGTTGCATATTTGGCGGTGTGTGTGAGGTTAGGTTTACGGCGAAAGACAGTTAAGCTTAGCTTGTCAATTTGCTAAAATCTCTCCTCAACTGTTGGTAGAGAGAAACAGAAATCTAAAAAGAAAATATTTTTATCTTTGTTGCGTAATGATTGAAGCGAGGCTATCACGACTCTCCTCGGCTGCCCCCGTCTAAAGACCACGCCCACCTAGGGAGGTGAAGTGACAGAAACGATATGCAGAAGACCAAAGCTTGCTTTTCGCTGGCTTCCTTCATCTATAATTCAAGTAAATGTCATTGAATGTTTGGGAAAGCGTATCTGGCAGCACATCATGGACCGGCGATTGTCCACACGCAAGAAGGTACTGAATTTGATCTATTTCGTATGTTGGGGGCTATTCGACCCGTAGCGGGCAGCAGGCCGAGAGATGAGCGAGGCAATCCTGTCTGTTACGCGGCACTTGCCTCAGCTTCGGGACCTGAAATATAAATAGATTCATTATCAACACATCTGTCTATGTCCTTGGTTAATTCCGAGGCAGTTCTATTTGCAGTGAAAACCATCAGAGTTTCATCTTTCGTTGTTCTCCTGTACGTCTAGCTAGCCTAGATGCTTACAGATGTGCGGTCAGGCATTGGGTTGTGCAATACCTCAATGCGACTTGCCTTGTTCTCTACATCTCCTCCATGAACGATCTTGCCAAAGCACCTAAGACCCCAGAGACGGCCGTCTACCAGCAGAAAAAGCACTTTGAAGGGTGCAGTGGGAGGGAGAGGGGATAGAGGCAGACAAGATTGCCACTACTACCTCCATAGTTTGCGATGCCATTGCAAGCTGTGCAGCAGAGAATAGAAACCACTTCTTTGCTTTTCTCTAGGATGCAGCCGTTTGCATACGAAATTAAGGGTAATGCACGAATAAGTGTCTTTTTCGTACAAAAATGAGACAGAAATCGTCACACAGTCGATCTTTTTGACCGACAAGCCTCAGACTACAAAGGTAGAATGATACCCGAAATGGATCCAATATCTTTCGTCTGAATTTCATTTCACTCTTTAAAGAAAAGAAGCAGCTCTTATGAAAAGCCGAAGTGATTACTGATAGTGATAGACAGTGATAGGTAATTACGGATAGTGATAGATGGGGACAAATAGTGGTAGATCGAGAATGATAGAAAGTGGTAGGTAGATCAACAGATAGTGATTGATAGTGACAGAAGACATCGGTAGGTAGATAAACAGCTAGTGATTGATAGTGAAAGATATCGGTAGGTAGGGACATATGTAAAATGATAGATAGGTCCATAAATGTTGAAGAGAGATTAATAATGAAAGACATAAGTGAAAAGATTACCTGGACCCACGTTTATAACAGCTTCTCGTAAGTTGAAGTGTCAGTCAAGTTTAAATATTCGAAATTATTATTATTTATCTATTGGTAGACAGGGATATATAGGGATGATGGAGAGATCAGGATAGACTCTGGAAAGTATTTAAGATTGTGATCTCTACTGACAGAGACTGATAAATTCTTATAGATAATAATAAAAATGATAATTTCAATCATTCTAGGACGGTAACCCAATCAGCAGTGCTGGTTTGCAAGGGGTCGTCCATCTACAAGCTAATTTAACGAAATGACGATGTATAAGAATTAGGATACAAATTTTTATTGATAATAGAAATCCAAAACAAGGTAAAGCAACAAAATTGAACTGGAACAAAAAATATTTAAATCGGTACTTTAAAATATTTTACTATTGGCGAATTTTTTGCAGCAGCTGATAGGCGGTTCCAAGCTTTCGCTCCCCTAAATGAAAATCCATTTTGCCCACTATTAGTCTTTTTTAAAGGCAAATAAAGGTCCCTTTGAGTATTCCTTAGAGTTCACGAAGAGCAAAGAGATTTGCAGGTAAACATATTTTTAGATAGATAAAGTGATGGGTAGTGATTGGTAGTGATAGACAGTGATAAAAACCGATAGATACTGATACATTTCAACATTAGAAGCAACCCTAGTGTTGAAAATAGTTAACTTGGTTTTGTTTGCTTTGTGGGTTAACGAAAAGCTATCACTGCCTATCACTACCTATCACTACCTATCACTACCTATCACTACCTATCAGTATCTTTCATCACTATCATGACCTATCATGACTTATCATTATGTATCACTGCCTATCAGTCTTTAGTACTAACTATCATTATCACTACCTATCAGTACCTATCACCATCTATAAGTCTCCATCAGTAATTATCAATATTATATTACTATCACTACCTATCATTATCTATCACTACCTATCACTATACATCACTATATATCAATAAATATCACCATCACTACCTATCAGTACCTATCACGATCACTATCACTATCACTATCGCTGTCACGATCTATTAGTATCTATCATTAACGATCACCATCGCTACCTATCACTATGTATCACTAACTATCACTAACTATCACTATCACTATCATGACCTATGATAGAGGCCCCAGGGATTCTATGCCCACCTTGGTCCTCGTTCACTTTAACGCGCTCTCGCGCAACTGCATTCACTGGCGATGACCACCGTTTGCTCTGTTCTAGACGTAGATAATTTCAGCAGGTGTACTTTTGTACGCATGTACTTTGTCAGAATTTTAAGAAAAGACAAGATCACTTCAATGGCATGCGTCAGATGCATGTTTGACTTCGGTGCAATTCGCGACATGACGAATTGAAACCCATACCGGCCTCTTCGCAGAGAAACTCGAAGCTGAGGTCGTTGGTTCGCTGCGAGATCATTCTTGCCTTGTTTTCAAATTGCGATCGATCAGCAGTCAAATGTTGCAGCTTTACTCGAGGTACCGTCGATATTTTTAGCTGTGAGATTTTGCTCCCTGTATCAAGCTATGCTAACAGTCGACAAGTTTCTGTTTTGCTACCAGCTTCTTTTTGTGATTCCATCGCCATTCCATCAAGTCAGAATTTTCACCCTTTGCGTTCGCCTATGCCGTGTTTACAGTAAGCTTAAGGCCTCAAATTATAGCATTATTTCTACCAATCTGATAAATTCTTCCAGATAAGCGGTTTGACACTTCGTAATTAAGTGCCTGGTATTTATCAACCAGCATAGAGCTACGACTTTCACATGACTTCTCAAATCAGTCACATGGATCCTCGCATTCAGATGAAAAAACTTTATCGAAATAAGTGCAATCCGAATCTTGTAACTTCGCATACGTTTCGTCTTTTTCGGTTAAGTTTGTCTTGTCTCTGATTTTCATCCTGCGCTTCAACTGACAACTCTCAGGAACCAAGGTGTACAGAGCTTTGCTTGTTGAGCTCTCAGCTCTCCGTATATTTTGAGGACTCCATCAAGCTTATTTGGTTTCTTGCCAATCAGTTTTAGAAGAGCCATCGAAATTTGATAGTTATACATTGATATTAATGCATTATAAACGTAAATACGAAAATGTTATAACTTAGGTCTATGGGGCTACCACGAATACAAAGTTTTAAAAGGAAATTTTATCCAAACCCTCCATATGCAGTTACCCCCCTTCCCTAGCAATTCCCTTTCTTAACATTAAACTGTGCAATCTGAGTTCAGCTATTTACTCCATCTGTTTCAGATGGAAATCAGTTGACAGTGAGGGACTTTTTCAGGGGGTGGACTCTCCTCTTTTTAATGATTTACACGTCTTTTAGGTAATAAAAACTTTCTTATTTCTAACCTTTATGGCGTCTCATTGTTTTTGCTTTGACACGATTTCTTCCTCGAAACGCACTTCAGTTAATCAATCTTAAGCATTATTTAAGTCTTTCTTATGGTATTCCCTTTGAATTCTATTTTCTGTATTGTTATGAGCATTTTCTGTGACATTGCTCTCGTGATGTTGGTGGTGTGGCCGAGTGGTTAAGGCGCAGTGTTTCGAATGATGCGAGGTCTACTCGCGTGGGTTCGAATCCCGTCGTTGGAGCCACTAACCACAAGCCAACAGTCAACTCAGCTGTCCATCCTTCCGAGGTCGGTAAATGAGTACTCAGAAGTAACTTTGAGGGCACAAGCACTGGTCACAAATTGATAACAGCTAATCTACAGCTGAAGTGTTTTATCCATTATAATGATTCGAAATTAATTTAATTCAATGTCATATAGCGTCTTACGTGGGCCAGCTCATTACGCATGCATTATGGGGCCGAGGCCTGCAAAGTTCACAGCACAAGTACTGTTGGTGAGGAAGGCCACACAAATTACCCTCGTGAAACTCCACATACCTAGAAATCGATTTCCTGCTTACGGTTTCTGTTAAGCTCATTATCAAGTTTGCCAGGTAGCTATCACGTGGTTATACTTAACTCATACGCAAGCCCTCTCGAAACCTATTCGTGAAGCAACATCGATGCCTATGGCTTCAGATACGCTCGAAATCGAGTATGCTTTGCAATTTCGATATGATGTAAGTCTACTTATACATATAAACATATTAAAATCAATTCTGATGGAATTTTTGGTCCCCATTTCTGGTTTCAACGAGCCTTGCAATCGGGTATGCATGTAATTTATTTGGTGACACTAGAATGGGCGTTCGCTTGTAATTTGAATGAGTGAATGTGGCAGCTGCATCCTCCTCGTATTTTTGATACATTGGGTCAATTCAGGTCATTGAGTTATGGAGTCAATGTAGGTTGTTTTTTGCTAGGGTCAATTTAGGTCATTGGGTTATAGGGTCAATGCCGATTATTGTGTTCTGGGGTCCATTCAGGGCATTGAGTTATGGGGTTTATGTAGGTTGTTTTTTTCTAATGTCAATGCAGGTCATTGTGTCATCGGGTCATTGTAGGTTATGGGCCAATGCGGCTCAAGGTCAATTTATTGTCCTTTCGGCATTATGGTTTACATCTTCAAGCGTAGACAAGTCTATGAGATGTAGGAATCAAATCAATATAACTTGGCTTCTTAAACTTCACTACTGTATTTTCATATGGTCTAAAGCTACTCTCAGATAGATGGGAGCTCCAAAGGTGAAAGGGTTGCCCCTTGATGCGGGCATACCCTTGTCATATCACAATTTTAGCGAACAGTGGGAGCTAAAGGGGAGATCAAAGAATCTTTGTGCTCCACCTGGCACTGAGAGATAGATTTAGGACACCGAGAAGCTCTGCGTACTGAGCAGTGTTATGGTCCTTTCTCAAAATGTGATCTCATATCAAACTTCCTCTTGTTTTGTTATTCGTAACGTAAATTGTCTGCAGTAGTGCCATGGTGTAATAGTTAAGCGTGCCGACTCATTACACAGGGGTTATGAGTTAATATCCTACCCGTGTCACAATAAAAATGCCATTGGTGAGGAAGGCAAGGGGAGGCTACCTCATGAATTCCACTTCCCTCGAAAAAAACTCACAGCCCTGCATCTGGTTTCTGCTACGCTCGAAGTCGAGTATGCTACGCAGTACAACGTAGATGGTAGAACACTGAAAAGGTACGCTGATAGAGCGATGTCCCTTGCATGATTTTACTGTACCTCGCGATTCCAACCCGTGTAATTTCAAAGAGGTGTCAGGATAGCTCCATGGTAAGATTCTTGCGCATTGATCCTATGGTCAGTGGTTCGAGTTCCACCTCAGCTAAACTTTCACTTAGAGCGAGGAGAGTCGCCAGCTCTCTGTAACTCCAGGCGTAGGAATCACGAGGTGTGGTCACATCGAGAGGAAGGACCTGGAAACTGCTCGATAAGCAAAAAGCTTCTCAGTGTCCAAATTTCTACCTTTGAAATCTAGGTAGAATCGTGTGTATAAAAAAAAAGAAAACAATTTCAAAGAGCTGGTTAGGTTTCCTCACCCTTAGCAAAAATTATGCGTGTTGCCTTCTTAGATGCTCTGTTTCCAAGTTGTCGTGATGCCTTCTCTGCAAGTTTTGCAGATGCAGTTCTTTGTCGCCATGACTTTCCGCTGAGAATTTCGCTCTGAAAATTCAACGAATTCGATTTTTTTTGAACGGCTGCACGTGGCCGATTTTTGGACGTTGAAACTCTGAGCAGCTCCATTTGACGAAAGGGAGGGGCGGCCGGGTCACGGGCAGGATTGAAGGGGTTGGAAACTGATTTTGTCAAAAAGTTACCGTGAAATTTAATCCTAAGGCTCATCTGATGCGATTGGTTCAGAGACAATTAAGCTGTTTATGTTGAGTCGGCATCTGTTATGTACTGTATCTGTTCCCTTGGCTCAAGCCGCAGAGATATTGCAATGTCCTTTTCATTTCTTATCTGGCCGATTAAAGATGTTCTATCATAACCACGGCGGTATCTATCACAACATGATCGAAATCTTGATTACGCACTCGAAGGACATCACATCGCTTCAACCTCGGATTAGCGCATTAAGCTACCTTGAGCTGATCCCTCAGCAGTAAAATTCTCAGCTAGCAGTTGTGTTGCTATGGTCATTAGCCAGAGTCAGGTATTATTTTCTCGCTATGTAGGAATCACTGCATGTCCTTGCATCGGGTTATTTTCATCCTCACGTTGTCTTTCCGTTCTGTACCGATGGATTAAGTATCTTCTAAGCGTGTCGTTGCTCCATCAGTCTCTGAGAAATTTATATATATATATATTTATATATATATTTATATATATATATATATGTATATGATAGCAAGAGAGGAAGACGAGTACTAGTTTAGAACTCTGAGTTATATGTTATACAATCATCAGCTAAACATACACACACACACACACACACACACACACACACACACACACATAAATATATTATATATTCATATATATATATATATATAGATATATATATATATATATATATAAATATATATATATATATATATAGATATATATATATATATCACATAGAGGGTGCTGTCTTCAACACCAATATATATATATATATATAAATATATATGTATATATATATATATATGAATATATGATATATTTATATGTGTGTGTGTGCGTGTGTATATATATATATTTATATATATATATGTATATATTTGTATATGTACTTATACAGCATTCATATTTGATCCTTTCAAGGGAGGATACCTTCAGCACAGGCCGTTTTTCAACGGGTCCTCCAATGAAAGCTTTATTGCAATGGACAGTTAGAAGAGAGTAGAAAGTTTTCTGATTTGAACCAAAAATTCTAAAATTTGGTTGTTAATTGGCAAGAAAAGTCCGGAGGATAAGCATAATCTCTTGCGAACGCAATTTTCAAGGTAGTTTGAATTGATTAGACTATTAGCAAAGCATTTAAAAGAAATGAAAAAAACCCGACGGTGAAAAATTCAAAACTCAGGATTATTTGACGGTTTGTTCTTTCTTTCAATGGTAGAAGGTGAAATAGGTCAACCGTAAGGTTCCAGGTTTTTGTGACGGTGAAATGGAGATGATTTATGTCCATTTTTAAAGTACTGCATGCATCTATAAGAAAACCAGATGAAAGAGGAAAACTAGTAAGGCAACTGATAGACGGGTTAATGAATTTGACATACGTTAGTTTTACTTCTAGAATTTGTCTGAATGACTCTCTTTTTGCTTCCCTTAAAGTGAATGATAATGATAATGATGAAAATGATGATGATGATGATGATGACAATGACAATGGCAATGATGATGATGATGACAATTATGATGATGATAATGATGATAATGATGATAATGACAATGACAATGATGATAATGATGATAATGATGATAATGATGATAATGATGATAATGACAATGACAATGATGATAATGACCATAATGACGATAATGATGATGATGACAATGATAATGACAATGGAAATTTCAGTACGGAGAAATCATCGCTGCAAGGCGATCAGGATTCGGCGTTGCAGGCGTGGGGATTCCGTCGTTTGGCGGAATTATCATTCTCGCAAGCCCAGTATTCACAGGGATGCGACAAAACGCTGATTTTAAGTCTTTTTGGCAACTAAGTGGAAGGCGGGCTACAGTCCACGCTGTCTTATTTGAACTCTCTGGGGGACCGTAATATGGTCTGAATTACAAAAGTTCGAATTACAGATATTTCTTGTTAGGAGATTTTCAAGGGACTTGAATATTTTGCTCGAATTAGCAGAAGTTCGAATTACACGAGTTCGAACTAGGCAGAGTTGACTGTATATCGTTGAAATTCTTCCTTGTCTCCAGCTTGGTTTCATTCACCATTAAAAAGAGAAATTCCTCAGAAAAGTTCGGCTACAGAGTAACGACATCTAATAACACAGCTCAACTTTGGCAGCTGGTGCGAAGTTATGCATTGATCCGTCATAGAAAACCATGCTCTGGTTACTGCTGGATGATAATCTGTGCACGGGATCTCGAGATAAGGTTTTAAGATAAGATCACTGAATTCATTCAGTCACATGAGGCCTCCCTTCATTATTCCTTTGAAGATGAGTTTACTGCCTTAAGATGTGAAAAGTAAGCGAGGCAATTGTTTGACCCTCTAGTTCGATTTTGCCCCCAAGTCAAGCTACTTAAAAGTCCCCGTATTCATGCCAATCAACCCTTTTTGAAAGCCTTGTTTCAGTTTATTTTCTTCTATGAAAGCAAGTTCGGAATGGTGAAGAATTTTGCTTCTTTGCGGTCCTCTCCATAGCTGGAAAGAATCCCTTGTCCACTCTTCCGGGTGTCTACGCTGGTTGATTGTAGTCATTTGACTTGTGAAGGAGGCTTAGGAAGGCTATGCTAGACGTTGCGAATTGCGTAGCCAGCACGATGCTTGTAATACGCCATGGCATTGTGAGCTCATTCTTTCTTATCTCTCCGATCCGCGTTTCCATTGTGTTATGGCTGGAGATTTCTCACCAATGATCTTGTTTAAACTTTATACAATTAGCTTTTACTTAGACGTATCGTAGATAAAAGTCAGTATTGGCATGGAACGATAACTTGCTGTTCTCAACTTATACTCAAACGAATATCTGCGAATTCAATCACGACTAGGGCTTTTCGCCGCGTTTTGTCTCGTTATCGAATCGGCGTGACAGAAGCTAACGGTATGTGGATCTTGAGAATCTTTTCACACTAGCCTTGTAAAGACAATTATTTTATGAGTTTACGTGCCTGAACCTCAGAGCTGATTGCAATGAGTGAGCGACCGCTTGTCTTCTGCTCTCCTCCATCGCTACACATTACTTAGTGATTCATGAACACAATTTCGCGTTGTTTTTACGCCATTTTTTCGAGGCACTCGTAAAGCACGCTGCTTAGCGTCAACGAGAAAGGTCAGGTTGAGTCCAAAACTCGATACAATCGTCGGGGAGCACTTTGCGAGGTAAGGTGACCAGTTCCGCTTCTCGTCGATCTTCGTCCCAAGTTTACGCCCGACACCAATTAACTGCCATGTGGAAAGATGAAAGCCACCGAGAGTTCTGAATGAGCATGTCTCAAATCCGGAGCCTTCTGGACAAATCCATTTTCCAAATGCTCGTGGAACCAGGGAATGCGCTTTCCCTAGAACGATTTGATACCTCCTAAATGACGGATACGTTTTCTGTTTTTTTGTCTTCTTTTACTATAAAGCAGATCTTTCATTGATAGCAGAAATGTGCATTTCTCTGATGTAGTTGAGCTGTAAAAATATGTGTAAATTATGACTATCAACACTATCATATTATTGAATCTTTAATGATGCTTGCAAGAGTTGGCACTTTTCCTCAAAGCAGAGATTGGTAGCCACGGTAATCATTAGGGGAAGTTATTCACCACCTCCCCCGATGTGAATTATTGCTTGATGATTATTTAGGCCTCCTTGATTTCTGTTTTCCATTTTACAAGAGAACACGGTATAAGGATTGCAGTTGAACAGAACTCTAATTATAGAATGCAAACTTGTATGCCAAAATAGTACCAATGCAGAATTATGGTGTCGTTGTGAAGCGGCTTAAGTCTGCGACGTCATAAAGCAGGAGTTGTGGGTTCGAATCCAACACGGTTCACAATAAACCCACTCTTTCCAGCACTGTCATACCTATGATGTACATAGATGGGATCTTCTCCTTACTTTTAAACGCAATACCATTGTCTCTTGGTCTAATGGATCTTTCGACTAAAGAATATAATCCTTTTCGTTCATGAAAAGTTTTCATTTGTATCGAATACAGAAATTCTCACTGCCACGCTAGAACATGTATAGGCCATATCTAGACCCCAGACCCCAGACCCCAGACCCCAGATCCCTTACAGTAAAAGTATAGTGACTCATCATGCTCGGAAGTCTTATGTTGTGTTTGGATTATAGAAGGATTTTTTTCTCAGTCTCTGAATTTTAAGTATGGAAGTGTCAGAAGGAACCTATTGACCATGAGCAACAGGAGCAGAAAGTACTGTAGCAAACCACAAAATTTTTCAAACAACTGATGGTAGAATACTGTAAAATTTCTCCCTCTCTTTCCCTCTCCTCTCTTTTTGGTTAGATTATCAGTCGCATGTGGATACAAAACTGCTCTATGTATGTTTACCGCGAACTGCCACGGGGCTGCTATGTGCATCATTGCTCTCTGTGGTGTTGTCCTGTAAATCTTACGTGTTACATGTTCTGTGCATTTCCACGAGGATATTTCTAATAAAGAATAAACGGATCCATTAACGGTGACGAAGACAACCGGAAACCACTCCATAAAAATCTACTTCACTTGAAATAACTGGGAGGCTTGTCAAGAGACACGAGTATCGGCTGTGGCAAGAGGCTTGTCATGAGTATCGGTCAAGTTCAGGATCAAGCATGCTGTTGAAGAGACTTGGACCAATTCCCCGATCAAGCGTATAATAAGCCAAGTGTTTGTTAAAGCCGATCAAGAAGACGTGGTTATCCACGTTGTCTGCCAACTATGTAGTTATTTTAAGTTAGATTTAAAGAGAATCTGTACAAAAGGAATTTACTGCCATGTGGCCATTCTAATTGCCACAACAAATAGTGGTATCGCGCGTTGGACACCATTACATCCTGTCGCAGCTCTAATCGACACAGCAAGCAGTGGTATCCCACGTTGGACACCATTATATTATCTACATCCTATCGCAGCTCTAATCGACACAACAAATAATGATGTCCCACATTGGGTGCCATTATCTTATCTCATCTCTACTTTGATACAACCATCTTGACACAAAATATGATATGCACCATGAAAACAAACGCGTTGGCATCACCGTGCCGTCACAGGCATGCATGCAGTGTAATAGTGTAACTTACAACCCGTCTAGTAAAATTTGCAATGACGAATTCGCTTTTTCCAATCTATAGTATATCTCGTACAGCTTTCGAAAGTTGACTAAGTCTTCTACGACACTCTCAACAATTTGCGTCATATGTATAAACACTTTTAGACACACTAAAGTGCCTCTTACTGTCTGTGGTTTTGCGAATAAGCATTGGAAAATGCACTTGCTCATTCTTTCATACTCACAACAAGAGCCCGTACGAAAGTTTGCTTCGATAGCACCAACGGCTATGGATTGAGTTGTGCGAGGCCACACATCCATGCACAAAATATTCGAATGCGCACGGTTTTTCATTCCAAACTTGACTTGATTTGACTTATCTGTACAACCACAAAGTCAAATACATCTTTGGTGTTTAGCACAGTCTCATACTCCTTCATTTCCTTCATTTTTTGCCCAAACCACTGTGAGTTCAATGGAAATGGAGGGGGTTTTGCTGATGCCACTTTTTGTTCCACTGCCTTTGTTTTTGACTCAAAATTTAAACTTCTATAGAAGAGCAGTGCAAAAGGTTTAGAATCCTGCTTTGAAAGACACAGCCCGCGATTTTGACACACGTGAAAAGGCCTTCCGCTGTTTTCGCTTCTTTACTTTCAAAGCTTGATTAAGATTCGCGATGTTCTTTCTTGAAAGTAGCTTAAGAGGCACATGTTTGCATCTGGGATGCGTCCGTGCCAACTGCAATAGGGATGATGCCCTGTGTATCGAACCGCATTGCCGTACTCGGCGCAGAAGTAATTGCATTAAAAATCATTAGCTAATTCAATCACGGGCTAAGATCTACACAGTCTTGCATTTGTAATCCATATTTAAATTAATCGTGTTAGTGGTGGCTCGTGGAGTGATCCATGCTTGTGCCGAGCATCTCATTAGAAACTGCGCACTGCACCCGATTCTGTGCTTAGCAGAAACAAGAGGGTTTGGGTGTTCCTCAACGACAATAGGTTTTAACAACGGTATATGAATAGGCAACGTGTGACCATATGTAGACTACATGGCATGCTCAATACCAAGAGTAGCAGAAACCAAGGACAGTGTTCCGAGTTTAATCTAGGGATGTGTGTTTTGTGAAATAGTTTCCCGTCGCCAATCTCATCGATAGTACTCTTTTGTGAACCTTGCCTGGTTTTGAGCCCACAACCCATATGTGATGAGGCCGCAGGCACAAACCATTATGCTCAAACGGGAAAAAGCATCATAGCAGTAATTGTGAAAGTAGTAATAATAGTAATATAAGATATTTTTGGTACGATGCCCTATCAGCTATATATAGAAAATAAGCGTAAGTGGTTATAGAAATCATATTACTAGATATAATAGGGTACTCCGCATGGGGGTTTATGCTTTGACTGCCACTGAGGTTCTTCGATGCGTCCAACCCCGCATAAACCGACAACATCCAGAGCGACAGCACCCCAAAAGCCCCACTTGGTCTACGCAGACCACATCAAGACTAAAAGGCAACCCCATAATTGTCAGTGGGAGCTTTTTTCCAGCAAGACTACCGCACCACATTTTCACAACCGCAGCTATCCAGTGGACTAGTCGTCTAGGGCAATTGTATTGAAGCTAGCTGCTGTCGAATTTCACAATCTGTTTCCACGAACTTTATTCAATTGTTCATGCTTTCTGCCCAACACCTGAAACGAAACTTAGATGGAGCGTAGAAGGGATGGGAAATGGGAGCTTTTTTGACAAAGATTGGTGGCATTTTGTTGTTTTTTTTCCAAATATTGTTTTGCGCAGAGTGTAAAGACATTAAAGACATTGAAGCTTAATTCGAAGGAAAGGTTATACCTTATTGATGGAAGAAATCATTGTATTGTACTAAAATTCTTTCCCTTCAAAATGTGGTGACACTTCGGTCCAAAATATGTAAATCCTTTCTTTTATCTGATGGGAAAGTTTTTTTCTGGCAAACTGACGTTTAACTTCACAAGACTAGCTATCTATACTTCATTGTGTAAGGTAGGTGTCCCGTCACTATGAGGTTACATCTAGTCATGCGTATGCTGTAAAAATATAGCAACTGTAATAATAATAATAATGATTTGTATTATTATTATTATGACAGTGATAATGATGGCAATAAGAAGCTTTATTTACTGATGGGTAGCAGTGTAGTTGGTGCGAAAAGGTGCAAACAAATGAATACCAAATAATTCTGAACTAATCAATAGGAGTGCTTATAAATAGCCATTGAACAGTGAAAAATTTTTTTACTTTTTTCAGTGCGTTATTTTGGGGAAAGGCCATGGTGGCCTATACAGAGCCTCAGGGATAAGAGGAGAGAGAGATATTCGAATTGTATCTTTTCTCAAGGCAGTTTTTTAATCTTTGGCCCAAAATGGACCCAGGAACGGAACAAAGTTATCTTTTAATGCAGACGCATTCTGCGTATACATTGGGCCGGAAGTCAGAGATAGCATGGTCCCAGCCAGCCACTAGGGGTTTGAATGACGTGCATGCTCAGAGCCGGTCCGAAACCTACATAGACGAAGGGATTCGGTGGCAGGAAGAGTGTCTGACTGCAAATAGGGGCAGCCCCTATGCCGCAATATGCAACATGGGAATATAGATGAGCGCTGATCTTCACTGGGCCCAGAAGCGAATCAAGTGGGGCTTAACCCAGGAGAAGTATGAAATGTTCTCATAACCTTCCCTGGCCCTTCTGATGTACAGAAGGAACCTGCAATACTATTCAGTCTGTACGAAGTTGTAAGCTTCTGTCTCGTCCGTTTCCATATCCTTGAAGCGACTGTATTTGAAATTCATGCTCAATCGCGAGCAGCCGCAAAGCCTTGAACTCTAGACTTGGCTTGATCTCTATATCGGTAGTCTGAATACAAGGTCAAGTTTCGAGACATTTGGAATTTACTTCAAACCGATGTGCTGAATTCTTTGACGCAATCTAGAATCTAGACCGGCCATCCTGATTGAAAAAAGAAGCAAAATAATAAGCTTGTGGAAGGAGGATGTTTTTCCACAGACAATTTCCTCTCATTCCTCCAGTCTTCCTAAGTGTCTCATCTATCCACACACTTCTCTGCTCAATTCTTTGGCTCCATCTTCTCACTTTTTTCCAATCTTCCATTCACTTGCTCACTCATACATTCATTTATCTGCTCATCTTTGCGTGCGTTCGTTCATTCATTTTTCTTCTATCTTCCATTCATTTGTTTATGCGCCCTTTCATTGGCCTGTTCCGTTTCATTCTCATTCTTTCACGAGATTGCTTCCATTCTACCCTATCGTCATCGTTCTCCTTGTTTTTGGAAAACAGCCGTGCCTTTCAGACATCATAATAACAATCATAATCAAATTTGTTGCCAACGTCAACCCCTGTCTATCTCTAACAGATTCTCATATTTCCAATTTTTCATTGCAGACATTTTACCTGGAGTATGTCTTAAAGTCGAAGGTTGTGTGTTTTCAAGTTCGATTGATCACGTTTCAGGCCGACGGCCTCTTAAGCAAGGACGCCTGCCTGCCCTTTGGTGAGAATGGCGGCTGTTTGAGCGTGACACTGTGTCGCTATGGCCTTACAGCTGGCGACACAAATAGATTTATTGTAGTTTACTTAAAGTTGTCGGGCTGTATCTCTGCTTGCAACTTGGGTACACTGCATCTGACGAGCGTTTTAGCATTTCCCCTTACTCATTTGCCGATGTTTCCGCCGCGGTTTATTCATGTTTCGCTTTGCTCATTGTCCTTCTGAGCTCCTCTAATCTATATGTTGATGTCCAGCCTTGACGATCAGTGATAGAATTTGACTGATTTTCTCTCTGGCCCGAAATAACATTTGGTGAGCGCTTTATCTCATTCGTGGTCTTCCTAACGAAAATGTCACGTGGTGCCCCGGTCCTTCTTTAGGCCTCTATTTGCCCCGCGAACCCCCTTGCCATTACTGCTCAGCACAGCCCAGCTCGAGCCTCGTTTCAAAGTTGGCAGAAACCATTCTTCGTGCACCGGCTGACCTACTCAGGTCACAGTTTGGAAATGGTAGTGTTTGAAAAAGAGGCTGAATGAAAATGGTAGATGCTCTTCCTTTCGAATGTTTTGCCAGCAGTGTTTATTTGGCTGTCCTCCTTTCGCTTATTTCTTCTACAGGGAACTTGATGTACCCTTTGCGGGTTTCTGACTTACTAATATGGGTAGATTTTTAGCTTTGACGTCGGCCTGTTTCTTTTGAAACACGTAGGCCCACGAAATGCATCAGGACCCACGGATCAATTCAGTGACACCACGAAATGATAACACGTTTCCTTTCGGCATTATATGTGTTCGAAAGCAGGGGGGGGGGTGGAGTTCATCCGATGCTCGGGGGCCGCAGTGAGTAAAACATATGGAAGAATGTAACGGAGCGACTCTTCTGTCATGTTCAACATCAAATTCAACAGTGTTTACCGTCTCTGCTCTTCTCTAGAGGTTCCATGTAGAGGTTTCATTGATACTCATCGTTTCTTGCCTTTAATGTTTAGCGCTACTTGGCATTCCGTAAGAACTACTCGGATCTGTGAAAATATTTGTCCAATAGAGCTTTCCAATTGAGTCTGTCTCTTAAAGTAATGCTCCGTTTCATCTGAGCCGGATAAATTTGAAACCCGATAAGAATTCCTTTTTTTGCCAGCGGATAAGTGGGAGCACTTGACACAGTCTTAAATATCTTTATCATTTTTCACCTGTTTCAACCGAAACAACTGCACGAAACAAATCATGATGTTCTGGACTGAGTTCAGGCGAACGGCGTTGATGTAACACGAACGAATCCCCCCCCCCCCCCCCACACACACACGCACACACACACACACACACACACACACACACACACACACACACACACACACACACACACACACACACACACACACACACACACACACACACACACACACACACACACACACACACACACACACACACACACACACACACACACACACTTCAACCAATGGCGTTTTCCAAATATCTTTTCAGGCGAAGATTTTTGTGCTGAATTCAGCCAAAAATTATTGTTGCTGTTGCAAGCATTTTTTAAATTTTCTTGCTCATCATGTCTTCATTGAAACGAACTACTCTTAGATACGAACAGGCATGTCCGTTTTGAAAAGCATGCGATCTAGGCAGGGGTGGCGCCAGAGGGGTGGAAGGAGTGCTAGCCTCAACCCCCCCCCCCCGAGGACAGAAATAAAGCCTGTGACCTATCGTTGCCAAACGCAAGCTTCTGTGAATTAACAATCCAGCCCCCTTTTTGGAAACTCAGCCCCCGTGTCGGGAAACGTAGCCCCCTGTCGGAGAATCCTGGCGACACCCTTGGATGTTAGTATCGGCCGACATTCACCCATCACTGTGTCAGTGGAAGCAGGGCCTAAGTTTACACCGTGTAGCACTCTGTTGGTCCGGTACAAACGGTGCTAAATCTGAAAAAAATATGCTGAATCCACCCGCCCCTTGACGTAAGCTAAGACATCTTCCACGTGATAGCCCAGTTAAATATTATGTTTATAGAGATTAAGCGAACTTTGTATAGCGGAATGAAAAAGCCATCTTGTCTTAAATTACCGTTGCACTACCGCGTATTATTATTACAGCCCGTGTCAGTCATGATTATTCGGTGTCACGGCGGTATTTAACACGCCTACGCAAGGGTTTTTTGCATGCAAGGAGAACGGGTATAGTGTTACACCGCACTCGTCGTAAACGAACAGGTTCATCCTCCTTACTGCATTAGCTAGCCTGTGACGACACAGAGGTCGCGCAGTTTTGGGTGTCGTGTTTTGTTTCGAGTGAACCGGAGAAAAGACTTCACATCCCCGAGGCCTGGCAAACAATTACAGTAGCTGTTGTCTTACAGCTTGGTAGCGAACACACAATAGAAAGATACAGGTTGCCAAACGGAAACAGGTCGTGATAAGGTAGGCGGTTTTGTTGAATTTAGTCTGACGATTTGATAACGTTTTAACATTGGAAATTTACTGGTTAGATACGCTAGAACGGTCCAAAATCGTATACATTCACTGCGAATGAGAGACCGAGGTCATTCGAATTAGACAAGGGCGGCCTGGTCACGAGTCGAGAATCCTTTTCCCGAGTAAGTAAGTGAGAATTCGTATTATGAACATCAGTAAAATATCATGAAAGCTCGTGTTACGTATTGTTCTCTTTGACGAATTCGCTCCTTGAAAAGTGATATTTTTCACGCCTTCAACGCGTCTCTCGTTGGCTTTTAGTCATGACTGCAGATCGTATTTAACAGGACTGTTTTCCTCTCTTTCCCCAACTACTTCTTTGCCGTGGCAAAGTAATCTCCCTCTCTCTCTCACCTCGTCGTCTTAAGTCAAGTGCCAGTCGTTTGTTTATATTGCTCGTTACTTGTCTATTTTCATGATCATTAACACTTGCCATCGAGTGGTTTAAAAACTTTGCGGTGACTCCTGTATCTCCTAACTTTACGAGTTTGTGCCGTCACTTTCGTTGGGTCTACTGCGGTGATTTTGAGTTCTTGTTTGTTTGCATAATTTTTATCACCCGCTTTAATTTCTGATCAATTATTTGTTATGCCCAATCGTTCTTTTACGTATCGGTTAAATTCATGAGCCTGTGAATATCAAAAGGAGCCATTGCAGACGCAGGTCTACCCCTAGGCTGGATGTGAATCAGGCCTTTGAAGAAACACGCCAGAATTGGTTTTGTGATTATTCAAAATAAATTTCCGTGTCTTCCCGCAAAGACGCCTTGGGAGCAGCAGGGGTTGGCTTTGTAATCGATCTGTCGTTGACCGTCAGGGGTAAATACCTAGCTCTTTCTTGTGGACCCAGTGCGAAATATTTTTTAAAAAACCTGTAATTTTATGTTATACTTTTAACCTTTTCGTTGTGTCCTTCAGTTAGCTTGTACATTTTATTTGTTTATTGTATTGCCATTCTCACTGTGCCCATGTAAACCTATGTATGTTGTATGTCTGTAAGTTCTTATGAGTTGGTAATGAAGACATAACATTTAAGCAGAATTTTCCTACAAAGTTAGTAACGGTTTTGATTGATTGAGTGATTGTTTGATCAGTTGACCGATTGTCGAGGCGTTATTTCACTAGTAAATTTTGCTACCTTCACCACTATCAGTTTTTCATTTCCGAATTACAAGCGCATTCAAGAATGAGTTAGCCCTTGGAATATGGTGCAAAAAGACGGAAGAAGGACACTTGGCATAATGGTTAGAGCATAGGTCTACTGTCCAGAGGGTCCCAGGCTCCTGAGAATCCCGGGCTCGAACCGAACTGTCTCCCGTTTCTGAACGCCTTCTTTCTGTCCTCCCAGCAGTAGATGGGTACCTGGGGGTAAAACTGGGCGTAAAACTGGGGGTAAAATGCGGCGAGGAAAGCAACTGACCATCCTACCTCGCAATACCGTGGCTCAGGATGATACCTCTCTTATAACGTGATCCTTATCTGTCATTTTGAGAATTGGATTCCACTTTACTTTTACCAAAGAGAGTCCTTACAGTTGCGCTGACCGACAAGCAGCGGCCGAATGTTCCCTCGTGCTCTGGCTATCGTTGAAATCTGCGTTTAACGCGTCAAAGTTGCGCTTAAATGTAGGCTCCATTCTAAATTTTCTAAAGCACAATAGAATACGTCCATGCAGTGGTATGAGAATCTTTTCGCCTGTTCAAATTTTCCCCACCTGAGCCCTTGACGATGTTCATTAAGAATCATAACAATAATCAAAACAATAATCATAACAACTGCTTGTAATGTCTCGTACCCTGAGGCCAAGCATTTGTCTGCTGCATCTGAGGAAGCAAACTCATCCCATCGAATGACATCTTGTCTCACGACGGGGTTGTTTTACTGTCTTTTGCCTTGCCCAGCACTAGAAGGTAGATGTCAGGTGCTTGCGTGCAGAGAATCTGATATTTTCAAACAGTGACTTAGTCACTTCACGTTATGCGAGAGTCTCTGTTAATCCCTACGCCAGGAATTACCAGCAGCTGGTAAGGGAAGTATTAAATCGAGAATAGCCTTAAGCAGAAGTCGCACATGAAAAGCTCATTGGCCTTACGCGCAATTCTTCTGCGTTGAAGCAGAGTCAACACAAGAGGGAGGTAAGCCCCTTATTCAAGGAAAAAGCCTCCCCCCGGGGGTAAGATGGGGAAAAATTTAAGGCGGTCGTAGAGTGACGTATGTTGTAGAGTGACGTATGTTGTAGAGTGACGTATGTTGTAGAGTGACGTATTTTGTAGAGTGACGTGTGTTAGAATTCTTCTAATACCATACTGTCCTTTTTGCATCATTTGAATCAATAAGCCAGTAAGATACGCATTTTGTGGAGCATCGATTGATCTTGTTTCGGTATTGAGTTTCCTTGCTCCCTTTTGTCAGCATATCATCATATCATCCAAGTGAAGCTGCCGGTAATAAAGTTTCGATATGTTCGCACAGAAAAATAGTCAGTAAGATAAGCTGGTCAAGGTTGATATTAATAGCAGGCATTCCAAGTCATACGGCGTATTTTGACGAAGGATTGCATTATCGCCGGAGTCTCGTTTCAGTTACGCTGCAGGCGGGGAAGACCTGGATTCGAGGCATACTCGTGCAGGTCTATACGCCCTGGATATGTACGTGTAAACCTAGCAATTGATTGACCAAAAATGTGAATGTTCCTCCCTCATTAGTTGTGATGAAGAAGCTGCTCCTGACGCTCGTTTCTAGTAAAGGGCCCGACTTTACTATCGAGTATTAGAATGCGAAGAAGGTGAATGTAGAAGACGAAGAAGAATACATAAATTGAAATCACCTTTTCTAATTGTGAAACAACGCTTCGTGCGCCTTCAAGTGGCAGTGTTCCCTGAATTCTGGCGCCTAAGATATTTTAGTGTTTTGTGGCTATTTCCATACGGAAATCTTCAAGTCATCTTAAGTCGAACGGATATGTTTCATACGGGAGAAGGAAACTATTCAGTCTTTGAGTATTCGCTAAGCACTATAAAAGAGCCGAATGTCCCCCCCCTGTTCACTGCGCGCATCAAGTAGAGTCTGTAGTGGGCCCCCGGGGGTCGTTGGTGCATTCCACTAAGATTTACCGGCAGCGATCATACGTGTCTGTGTGTGTGTTTGTGTGTGTGTGTGTGTGTGTGTGTGTGTGTGTGTGTGTGTGTGTGTGTGTGTGTGTGTATATGTATGTGTGTGCGTGTGTGTTTGTATGTGTGTGTGTGTGTTTATGTATGTTTGTGTGTGTGTGTGTGTGTGTTTGTGTGTGTTTGTGTGTGTGTGTTTGTGTGTGTTTCTGTGTGTCTTTGTGTGTGTACGTGTACGTGTTTGCGTTTGTGTAAAAGAATATAAATATATATTATTATCTACTGTCGTCTTTCATTTATACTGTAAACCAACCACACACTAAGCTAGGTAACTTAAACAAGAGGCAAGCTCAAGATTCATATCAAATAGCATGTGCCATGGGCCCTAATCCCCCGGGATTAGCCCTTCTGCTCAAACAGGGTCAGCTAAAGAAACTTGCCTAAAACCATGAAGAGAACTCATTTAAATCTAAGACGATGCTAGGCAGATGTGATCCTTGCAGAAACAGAAAAGAACCCGTGCAATGCGCTCAAAGCATTGATCGATTGTCATTGAATTAAAATGCTTTTATAGCCATGTCACAAATGGCTTCTGAATATGACCATGCTATGGGGAAACAAGAAATCACTGAAAAGAATGGGATCTACTGGAGATTACAACAATGAAACTGAATTCATTTGAAATAAGAAACACTAAGGTCCTCACGAATGCTGTCCCTGAAAGCCAGAGAAAGTATGGCTATTTACAGAAAATGCAAAATTAGCGAAATTATTGAAGATGTATGCTGAAGTACGTGGTAGGTCGTGGTTCGATACCCGGTCGAGCCATACCAAAGACTTGAGAAATGGTACATGCTACTTCCCTGCTTAGAATTCAGCACTTCGGGAAAGAGCATGGTAGTGAAACGCAAAGTGCTGCCAGATGGCCAGCCCCCGACTGTAGCATTCGCTGTGCTTGCACAGCTGTGTGGTCGAAAGGCTAATGAAATGGAGATGGGCGCCGCCCTATTCACCAAAATGTTGAGGGAAGGAACTTTGACCTTTTTTATATGGTGAAGCAAATTTTGTCGAGTTGCAATGAAGAACAGAGAGTAAATCTCGTGCTGCCAAGTTAAGCAATACTGTTGAGCTGATGTGTCATAGACAGTAAGCTGAGAAGAAAGTAAGAAAGAAGTGTGGCGCAGGGGGGCCCATTCTTTGAAGAGGGGGTTTGAAGCCGTATGAAGTTAAGCATTTATCTTGAATTTGTATCAAGTATAGATACTCAGGCGACTTTGTTCGAGTCACGAGTTAGCTGCCCTCTAAAGCTTTCAAATATTTCTCAGGATTTGTGGATACCACTTTGACGTCATACAAAGTTGAATTTGAGTCGGAAAAACTTATTGAGTCGTGAAGAGTACCCCTAGCTCCTCACTCCTCACATCTCACCCCTCACATCTCAGCCCTCACATCTCACCTCATCTCTCAACATCTCACATCTCACCCCTCACATCTCACCCCTCACATCTCACCTCATCCCTCAACATCTCACATGTCACATCTCATCCCCTCACACCTCACATCTCATACCTCACATCTCACCCCTCACATCTCACCCCTCACATCTCAGCCCTCACATCTCACCTCATCTCTCAACATCTCACATCTCACCCCTCACATCTCACCCCTCACATCTCACCCGCTCACATCTCAAATCTCACACCTCACATCTCACCCCTCACAACTCATACCTCACATCTCACCCCTCACATCTCATACCTCACATCTCACACCTCACATCTCACCCCTCACATCTCATACCTCACATCTCATACCTCACATCTCATACCTCACATCTCACCCCTCACATCTCACCCCTAACATCTCACCCCTCACATCTCACCCCACCCCTCGTACCTTACACCTCACACCTTTTTCAGCATCGCTTGTTAGTAACCGCAATCGTTCGCCCTCACACGAGAGATGCTTCCATTACGATCATTAAAAAGCTTTTTGCTCTAAAACCTTCTCATTATAAGTTATAACAACTGGACATGTTTCTCAAGGGACAGGTACCCATCGTAAACAGACTTCGCACGCTTTTGTAAATCGCGACTACTCTCAATGGGACACACGTGTCGAATACAGGTTTACATAACGACCCGCTATTTCAACAATAAGGGTATTTGCGTGCTAAGTTGATAGTATATTGATGGTAATGGCTGTATTGTAATAGCTGATGATTTCACTTTGCGTTGTACACCTAGATCCTTGCATAGCTTATCGTAGAGGTCAAAGATCATTTTGAATGGCGTATATCTCGCATGTATGTCCGGCAGAAAGATTTTCGCAACCATTAACAGGCTTCTTGGTCCATATTTGCCCTGCAGTCTTCTTAAGGGACACATGGTGACAGCATTTTTTCATACTGACACGCACTGTGATTATTCTTTTGTTACGTTCATAATAGATGCAGACTTACACCTGATCTTCCTCTCCAGCTTTTCTTCCATATTTTCCTTGCGACCTTCCTGCTTCGCTTTACACCATTTCTTGTTAAGGGGTCAAACAGAACACGTTGACTCAGGATATTGACCGAAAACGCACGCACGCACGGAACTATCAAGTTTGAAATTTAACTGAAGCTATATTGCATCTCAGCCTGGGTTCTTGTCTCTGAGACTAGCCACGGTATTACGCCTACCGATGCTCCGCGGTTTTTCTCGTGTACTGCACAGTTCGTAGCTCGGTCGTTGGCAACATCATCAACTCATTGATCTGTTTTATTTCTCTCCTGTTTGCGACAAAACAAGATGCATTGATCGGCATAGAGTCGTCGAATGGACTTATCCTCATCCCGAGGTAATGAAGTTAAGTGGTTTACCGCGCTATTCATCTCTTTGTGAAAGTCTTTCCATGCTATGGTTATGAGAGCTTTCAATGCTTTCAAGCTTAAAATTTCGGGTAGCTCAGTGGCAGCATTCTTACGTATTGGTCCTATGACCAGTGGTGCGAATCCGGCCTCAGCTAAACTTTCATTGAGAGTGAGGCGAGTCGCTAGCTTTCTGTAATTCCAGGCGTATGAATCATGAGGTGTGGTCACATCGAGAGGAAGGACCTGGACACTGCTCGATAAGCAAAAGGCTTGCTCAGTGTGCAAATGTCTGCATTCGATAATTAGTTAGAATCATTTGCATGTATATCAAAAACTTATCCTACGTTTGTGGTAGGGATGTTGAGTTTGGAGCGGTAGAGCAATGGAGTAGAGCAAGGGCATCATGAGCTGCCTGCAGTCGTTACATGGTATAAGGGCCCAAATATCGTCTATCCTCACTTATGGGCAGATAGTTTTCAGAATCAATTTGAAGTCCGATCTAGGACAAGGGACTTTTGAAAGAAGTATTGATAATTGGAGGATATTTACAAAATGGTCTCAGAAGATAAATAAGACCGAGTTAATTGCAGCAATTACTTCTAGGGAAGCTACTGGGCCTACTTAGGCACTGATTGGGCCTACTTGAGACTCAGTTCAGTCTCAAATTTTAAATGCCACTAAATACAATTTATCAATAATGATAACTTAACTACAAGAAATATATACGTATATTTATTGTTGTATGCATACATCCATACATACATACATACATACATACATACATACATACATATACATACATGCATACATACATACATTTACATACATGCATACATACATAGATATACATACATACATACATACATACATACATACATACATACATACATACATACATACATACATATACATACATACATACATACATACATACATACATACATACATACATAATGTATTTACAACATTATTACAGAAAATTAATGCATTGATACAAGAAATTAATACAATATGCCAATGCAGAAAATATAGGAACAAGATGGATTATGTAGAGGGAATTTCTAGGAGCTCTCTCAGTAGCTTTTGGCTGCTGGAAGAAAGAGCATCTTCTATTATAAAAGTATCTGAAATGAATTTTATTTCCGTCATTGACATTATGGGAAGGACGAAACTACAGAGTGGAGGGCGACAGTGTTGATACTTGAGTAATTAGTTTCAAATAGGAAGGCTTTGACTTTTTGGCATTGAGCCTACTTTGGGGAAGGCATTAGGTCACTTTGAATCATTTCCCATAGTTGCAATGTTCAAAGTGCTTTCTACCTCATACATTCCCCATCGATCTCCGTGTTCTCGCCTATTGTGTAACTGTCTAAGAGTACCATCCCCTATGGAAGGTGACTGGACGCGATTGCAAATATAGAATGATTGAATATATGTGTGAAATGAGCGCGTTATTGTCCACTGGTTCACTAATTGCGTGGCTAATCATTGTATTCCGAAATCAATAAAAGTCTCGTAAATTGGGACGATACTCGTATGGCGTTGTTTTTGCATCATTACAAAGCAACGCCAATGTCAACTAAGCAATTGAACAAAGATGAGAAGGGCGAAAGAGACAAAAGATGTTTTTCCAAAGGGGTTTAGGAAAACAGGAGGAAAGTTAAAGCTCATAATCTTTGAAAAGGAAGAATAACACGCCGGGTAGATCATGCAAGCTCAACGTAGTAAAAGCAAGGCTTTGGCGGAATAGGCTGAAAGGATCATTGCAACGTAACCGCCGCAATAAAACTACCAATTTCCGCAACGTCTTTTGCCCTTTCGAGAAGCAGATTTTTCGCGACGAAAAAGCCTCAGACATTATCAGACCCATTGATTGTTAAATAACGTTTTGCAGAAATCCGAATTGCTTTCCTTTCCTTAAGTAGCCTGTTGTAGTTGCTTGCCGCCCGTGATGTCTCTTCTGGCGTGGTTGACCTCGTGCTAATTTACCGTCCCATATTTCCGAAATTGAACGCAGTTGGCAATTTTCGTCAGTTCTTGCACAAGCTTGCCCCTTGGCAGTCCCGGTTTCTCCCGCGGTATAGTTCTCGTAATTAGCATTTGAATTCTGCCATTCTTTGCTGTGGTCATGAGCTTTCTTTAACTCAATGATATTGCTCCGGCCTTATTGTCTTGCAAATGGCCCTCGATTCCAATGGACATCCATTATCTTTGGATTTCACAGAATCCTATTTCTCAATTGATGTTTGACTGCTATTAATCGGGCGCAGTGAAGCGAAGATGCCATACGTGAAGCGCCTTGCTCTACCGGGTTTAAGTCAGTTCGGACTTGAATTCCCACGAGGCGTAGCCTATGGAGCAGTTGAACCAATGAACTTCTTTACCTGCAGTTTTTTTACTGACCTATTGAGCACGTGTTATTGTTTATGTCGATTCATCGCAATGCAAACAAGCAAAAATCTTGGCATTCTCTTCTAAATATCTGTCTGAGACACTTTTATTCGTTATTGCAGACTTGAAATTCGTTCCAACAATTGTTGCCTCTCACCATGAAGGATTGGAAACCTTGGTTTGAGTGACTTGCGGTGAAGTCGAAGAGCACCGACGTATTTTGCTTGTGATCAGGTAAGAGCAGTGATTTTGAGGCGATTTGTCGTGGCGCGCGTGGCGACTAGAATGGCAAACGATATGAAGTTACATTTAGACGAAGACGTGCCCAGTCTTGAGACGGGCATCCTACTCGATGGGGTGAGCCACGAAGCTGAAGGGAAGGAGTGTCACAGCGAAAATAGCCGAGATATGAGCATGGGTCGCATGGACTTCATTCGAAAAAAGAGGATTTTCCAGAACGGGTCGTCGGTGGATTCAGCAAAGCTGGAAAAACAAATGTTATTGAACGAGAGACTACCGAAAGGATTAACGGAAATACCTCGGTTTATACCGGTGGGGAAGAAAAACGTCAGCTCGCCGATCGAGTACGACAATCTTCATCAACACCATCGGCGATATTTTCACGATTTGTTTACAACAGTTATCGACGCCAAGTGGAGGTGGATAAGCGTGCTCTTTTCCTCGTCTTTCATCCTCAGCTGGCTGTTTTTCGGCACGATTTGGTGGCTGATTTTTTACTTTAGAAAGAAGTACGACTCCACTGCTAACTGCATCGACAACGTCGATTCGTGGACGGGAGCATTTCTGTTCTCCCTCGAAACTCAAACTACAATCGGTTATGGTGGCCGGCAGGTCACTCCCGAGTGCCCCGAAGGAGTCATTTTACTAGTAGTTCAAACCATAGTCGGACTTCTAATTACCTGCTCTATGCTAGGACTGACGTTTGCTAAACTCTCGAGACCAAAGAATAGAGCGAGCACAGTCGTATTTTCAAACAGGGCCGTAATTACGTTACGAGACTCGAAACTCTGCCTAATGTTCAGAGTTGCTGATTTGAAGCGACGAAGACTTTACGACTGCAACGTACGCGCCGTTCTCATTCACTCGAAAGTGACGAAAGAGGGCGAGATAATCCCGTTTCATATGAGCGACTTGCAGCTAACTATCGACTTGAAACAAACTGAATACACAATGAGAATATTCCCGATATTTCCTTTGAACATAATACATCCGATTGACGAGGAGAGTCCGTTGTACAACATGTCCTCGCTCGACGTATCGCGCAACCACGTCGAATTGGTCGTCATCCTGGAAGGCACAGTGCCCCACACTGGCATGGTGACCCAAGCGGTCAAGTCGTACACGTCCAAAGAAGTCGACTGGGGCTACAGATTCAAGGACATGGTCAACGGGAGGTGCTACATTAGCAACGTGTGGCGTGTCGATTTCACTCATTTCCACACGACGTATAAGGACAACGTGACGCCGATGATTTCGGCACACGAGCTTAGCCAAATCGACGACGAGAGTGATTCGAACGGATACCAAACTGGCTCGAGTACGGCGTCCGCCCTGTCAGGATACCATGGCAACACACTGACTGTGCCAGACAGTGTTGTGATTGAGATCGACGCGCGAGGTTTCCCCTCCATCCCAACCCTGAAGGAGACAGAAGCGTGACTATTGAGTAGTTTTTAAGGTGGTTTTGGTAGCAACTTGCAAGATTGCGTCCCTTGGATAGGAGTTTTGCAATTACAACTGTTAGATTTCTTTGTGCTGGATGAAGCGAGTATTTGAATTTTTTTAACGTCTATCATCGTTGCTGAAATATGCAGTTTATGAGCATTGGAGATTAGTCCTCAGACATGCTTGCCTCGGACAAAGAATGAGGGGAGTTCTTTGCCCCGCTCTCCTCGCTCTGCCCGGTATGCTGCATTTTGTAAAGATAGCCTTGCGGTGGACTGTATTGTAATTTTGATGTTTATATGATAGAAACCCAAGTCTTGTTAATGATTATGCAAGGGTTTATCTTCTGCCTTCGTGTAAAAACCGATCCCTCTTCGCTTCATATTTGGGGTGGTTGGCGCAACGGCAAGAGTTCGTTCGTTCGTTCGTATGAAAAGTATGGAGGGTGGCAGACCTCAGACCCAGAAGTGCATAGCTACCTGGCGAAAAGCTGGAGATAAGGTTTGCCGAAGAAAGGAACTCACCGTGCTGTCTCAGTATGGCACCTCTCGAACAGAGTGCTACACAACTCTCGTCTCGAGTTTTAGACTCTAGTTTAAACTTACTTCATAAGCGAATTTTTATATTCACCCGTATGAGTGGCTCAGTACCTGATCAGTCCAGCGTAGCCAAACTACCCTATGCTTCAACACCATCGAGACTAGCATGCAACCCTTGGAGAAGTCGAGATTGCTAGGTCCTAAATTTTCAGCCCTAAGAGGACTTTCGATTTTTAAAGTCATTAGAAAGTTTTAGCCTTTTTAATACCATTTGAAAGAAGCCCGTTTGAATTAAGGGCCTTGGTCTCTTGACCTCCTGACCCTTTGGATGTATTACGGTGTTCTACCCTTAAATGCCCACGTAGTATCTGTTAAGACCCATTTGCGGTCGAAGTTCAGAGGCATCTAGAAATTCCAGATCCTGTTCTTTTGACGTTCTTCCAGCCAAACACAGGGGATCGTCTTCAGTCATGAACTGATGTTATCAACTGATATTATAACTGATATTGTGACGAATTCGTCGCAAGGAGAAGCAATCGATAAGTGTAATTATGTAATCTAATTGCAGTCTTTCAATGCAATCAAAACTGTTGCTGTGTTTTTGTTAGCAAGTACTCATTGGCATCGTACCAGTGGATAATTGTAATGCTACCCGGCGCTGCTCTTGTTTCGCGATTGTGTTCCTGTTACAGTATTTCGGTCGATCACTTGTTTCAAGTTGATCCGTGAAAAATGAAACTGCATGGCCTACGCAATTTTGAGCGAGGAAGAAGCCAGGGGAAGGGCTCAGAGCTTTTCGATGGAATCTCCTATCGGGAGGTGATTTCCCCTCCGTAGCCCAGTTGTAGAATTCTCGCTTCGTGGGCGGTAGATCGGGGTTCGATACCCGGTCCATTCATACCAAAGACTTGAAACATGGTATTTCCATGCTTAGCATTCAGCACTTCGGGAAAGAGCACGGGAGTTGAACGTCCAATGCTACCAGATTGCCAGCCCCCAACTGTAGCATTCACTGTGCTTGTAATGCTGTTTGGCCCATAGGCAAGCGAAACGGAGATAGGCGCCGCCCTACTTACCCATAATGATGAGGGAAGGGCCTTTGATTTTTTTGACCTTGAATTTTCCCTCGCCTTCCCCACCCTAGAGTGTTTCGTTTACCATGCGTTTTTGAATTTGCTCATGCAAGATTTTACACTGCAAAACCACTACCAGTGCACGCTAAAGGAAGTTGCAGCCCATCGACCATCGACCTTGCCTTTTCGATTCAACAGTGTTTCTGGTAGCGCCATCCTAGTAACTTAGAACAAGATCGAACCATTCATGACCCCGATACCTTGGCAACAAAATCCATCGCCAGGCTTAGACGTTATCTCGCTTAGCTAAATGAAGTAGTACTCTGTTCTCTGTATCTAAGTTCAATGTTATTCCATATTCCCTTGGAACACTGAGAAGCCTTGCTTGATTGTTCTGCCCCCGCCTTTTTGGTCTATAGAACTGAATTGAATACTCGACCTCGACCATAAGAGAAGCCAGATACACCGCTCTTAGTTTCAGTTTAAACTCACGTTTGATTCACGTACTATAGTGTATGGCTGTCTGCCTAACCATCGTAGCACTTTCAAGCCAATACGTCGCTGTTCCCAACCAGTGTGAATTCAGGCAGACGCCAGTTAATGATTTGTACGCCGGAGACACAGATTTGCCTTGGCAATTTGCTCCAATTGCCAATTAACGTTGCCTGTTACTCCATCGCAGAGGTGCTCTTTTCTCATCGTCTGCTCTGCCATTAAGTCGTCCATCGCTTGTCCAGTCTTTTGAATGGTCCTTTTTTAAATTGAGTCGTACGTATCTTTTTGGTATGAAATTATGCCAGTGTTTTGTACATAGATTAATTCGTGTATGATGCATATGTCGGATAATTCATGCTTATTCAGTATTTTATATCAGTACCAATATCTCGAGTCTATGACTCGATTTGTTCTTGTTGTGATCTGAGATTTCAGTGCTTACCTACATTAACATCTTAGGAAGGGGAAATATAAGGAGCAATTGGAGGGGAAATTTGAGGGGGGAAAGGAAGGGAAGAGGATGGGAATGAAGATGGGAGAGAGGAGGGGGAAGGATTATCTTAGGAGAGAAGGTGAGATTTTCTATGCCACTTATAACAATGATAATAATGATTGTTATTATTATCATAATGCTAATGAATTGCAATGAAGACGGAACGTGAAGACGGACAGCGTTATTAGGAACAGCCCAGATTGTAAGATTCCTACTTAGCTGTTGAGTGCTTGTAATAAAGGAGAAGGCAATGTTATTCCCTTGATGACCGACAGTTATCTGAAATCACATGTCAAATTCATTCCAAAGCATTTAAGATCTTGCCTCGAGATGTTAATTTAGCAAAGACGAAAATAATAATTTGCAGTTTCTAGAACTGGTAGCCTGTGATGATTTATCTACAATGAGAAAATTCTTTACAGCATGACTCACGGGTTAAGTAAAGTGAAAATCGAAGTGCAGTTGAAAAAGGAAGTACTATATATATTTATTGGTTTCCAACAGATAAATCCTTATCACTGCTACTGTATGTAAAAAATATGAAGCGCCCGTGATACACAGTAGCAGATTGTCCTAATCAGTTCCCAAAATACGATTTGAATTACAAAATGCTTCGTAGAGAGGGTTGCTTCACCAGGGCATTTATTCCAAATGTGCGTGGCTCTCGCTTCGAGCGTTAAAGAGCTTCTTCATCTGTTTCTTTAGGCATTCAGTATGCATGATATTATTCTATCATGTTCAAGAATATTCATGAGTAGTATCGTTGCATGCTCGCGCTTTTTTGTTCGGGACTTGTCGAACCTCGATTGATGGTGCTATTACTGTAACTCGAAGCAGAGAAGAAATAAGACATTAAATTTCAATCTCATTGTGAACGTTGCCAACACATTTGCTGATAATGGCGTAGGTTATGAAGTGTTGAGGTCACAATGCGCCTATTTAAAAATGCTTTGATCTCATTTGTATGAGAAATATTAGCACACAGCAAAATAACATTTAAAGGGTTTCGATCCATTGTCTTTGCACGCATGTATCAGCGTTCTGCATTCAGTAAATCTTGTTAGCATTGCATCGTAGAGGAAGTGCCTCGTGAAGTCTAGATTATTGGGAAATTGGTGAGTTTTATTGCCAATTTGCGCGCTTACAGCACCAACAACTGATCCATATGTGTTTGCAGGATGGGTAGAATAAACGCTTTCCAGTCTACGCTTTCTCCTCCGTCGCGGCACCTTACAACACAAATCTGAGATTTGAAATCTCCATTGTATACCTGTGTGGGAATGGGTCAGATACGCGTTGGGATGGTTTAGAGGCTTATCCAAGATTGAATCGTATGATTCATGCTGGTAATCATCCTACGAATAGCCTCTTCACTGGGTCGCTGGTCGCCTAATTACATAACGACTGTTTCATGAATAAAATTAATGGATATCTCCCTCTAAGCCATGGAGAGATAAATCCTGGAACAATATTACTGCAATCTGCACCAGTAGTAAGAAAGCGCAGGGGAGGAGCTACGCGACTGGACTGCCAAATAACCCTTTATTCGTTCATATAGACCAATGAAGGCACAGATGCTTATCGCCAGAATTAATCTTTCATGTCTAAAGCGGTGAATGGGAGCGTCTAGGGTTTATTGTGAGTCATCACACGTGCACTGTACCATCGTCTCGATACAGACATGCCTGGGCGATCCTGACTCTCATTACCTTAGAACATCATTGCCTTATCGATTCCTATTGCACGATTTTTTGCTCACTGGATTGACTCACTGGCGCGTTCTCGTACCAAAAACATATCGCCTTAGGCCATGTTAGCACGACCTTAGGGGAACGGTTCGAAACTGGATCCAATCCATGTTTGACATGGATGCGTCATGCACTTATACAGGATATTGCTGGCCAATTCCAGCTATGGCCTGCTACCCTGCTATCCATCCTGTATTATGGAACGCTTTCTGTGTAGGACCAGTTAAGATCCGATCCATTTTCTCTCGTTTAAACGAGACATTGGAAATTGGAATTAGTCTCTTATAAAACTTTTCCCTAATTCAACTTTACAACTCGGGACTGGTTAACCTCGTGCTGAGATGAAATCTCTTCAGCAACTTCCCTTCTAAACCAGGATTCATCTCGACTTAGAAGCAGAGTTCCTCTAAATATATAAATATGAATAAATATATAAATATGCATTTATTCACATGTAGAGTATATGTCCATATGTATATTCATATTTATTAAACTAAATCTGACATGGTCAACTTTAATGAAATGAAATTTCCGTTGAATTTAGGCAAGGGCGATCTACCAGCTCGAGGTGGATCCATAATGGTACATAAAGCCAAAGCATGCAGACTCACAACAAATGGGTTGTCAGTTCAATTCCTCCATGGGTCACTTTTAAAACGCCATTGGTGAGGAAGGCTATGGGAAGCCACCTCATGAATTCTACTTCCCTAGAAAAATCTCAGGGCCCTGTCCCTGGTATCTGCTACGCTCGAAATCAAGTATGCAATGAGACTTCTGGCTGAAGGAGCAGTCAATAATCTCAGACTATTTTCTCGTGTATTTTGAATAGGCTCTCTCGCGCACCGAGGTGTGGACTTAGTAGTTAAGTCCCTCATCAATGCTCCGTTTTTCAATGGTGCATAGTTGGATCAAAGTCGTGTAATGAATGACCCGAGCAGTGAAACAGTGTCAGCGGGGAGCAAAGACGAGGATAGTCTCGGTTTAGCCTTGTGACATTGGATCCTTTCATGAACAATGAAATAACCTGTTTGAAAAAGGTGTGCTAGGGACGTGCTGAATACTGTCTTCGGGTACGAATAGCTCTTTGCAGCAAGCCTAGATCTTTGATTGTCTCCTGCTTTAGCTCGAGTTATTTAAAGACAGGTCAAATGGCTTTTCTCTAATGATCAATAGCCTGCCTGCACAGAGCAAAGCTAATGCCATTGGAAACGGCACAAAAGAAGAAACAGTATCACAGTAGAAGTTCTCAGCAAAGCGCAGTCCTGGCTAAGTCAGAATTAACTGTCGAAGGAGATGAAACAAATCAAACAGCTTTGATATTGCATTTCATATAAAATCTAGGTCACTCGCAAAGAAGTTGTTGGATGTTTTAAGCGCACATTGTCAGCGTGTATTTCTTTTTTCATTCTATTCAAATAGCTACACTACAGGGGTATTCATTGAAGATGTGTCAGTCCTTGAATGTGCAAAAACCTTGGTTGTTTATTGCTCTCAGAAGCTTTGCTTATCGAGAAGCATCCTGCTTCTTCCACATCGTGAAAAGATGTCTCTGGATTTATAAGATTCATGAATCGCGAGATAGATGTCAAGATACTGAGAAGCCAGGGAAATTGAGAAGTGCGCGGACTCCTCCTCTCGATATGACCGCACCTCTCGATTCATAAGATTGGTGGACATTTCCTAACCCTGTAATTGCAGAAAACTGGTGACTCTCTTTACTCTTAAGTCAAAGTTAAGCCTGTTGTAAGATTAGATCCACTGACCATGGGTTTTGTAATCAAGCTTCGTAACCACTATGCAAACCTTATCACTTGCAGCTTGATTTATTTAATAGCACGTTTGCCGTTGCGCTAAGGCACCTGTCTTCTCCGCTGATTATCTAAGGTACGGGCCTATGAGCAGCCATCTTGCCAGATCCCTTTGCTCAGGCTACTGACCAGAGAGTGGGTACTCATTGTAAAAGGGATCGAGGCGGTGCGATGATTAAAAGTGATTCGATTTGATTTGATTACTCCTCTTGTAATTTGATTTTAAAGGAAAGGCTAAGGACAGCAAGAGCTCAAAGGAGAATATTTGCTATTTCTAACTGTGGCTTATTTTGAATGCTTTTACATACCGTACTGCGATCAAAGTTGCAGGGGAACGAGTGTCTTCCTTTCTCCTTGAACAATAACAGGATTTTAATACAAAGACATATAAATCATAATTCATCCCAGCAGCTTGCAATCCATGGAGGATCTTACTTTCCCTTTCATTCTAGAATCCTACAAATTTTATTCTTTAAATCCAAAGGCAATAAACTTAAGTGCCCCTCTCCTCTCTGCATTTCTCGTTCTTCCCTTGTCGTTATTTTGTTATCAACTACCAGTACGATTCCCTAGCGTAACAGACAAAAAAGGCAGAAAAATGATAGAGCAAAAAGAAATGGCTTGGGAGATTATCCCAGTTCCCCTGAGGCGTGTCAGGACCACCAGAAGTTCAACTCATTCACACCCTGCCCAAGTTTGACTGTCTAATCCACGAACTTCATACCACAAGTCATCATTAATCCCTAGAACATGCAATTTACGGAATGCCTTGCCTTCTCCTTCTTGCTTTCCTGAACCTTGCAACTTGCCATCTTTCAAACCAAAGATAAATAAACTTGATCTGACCTCTCTCTCCTCTTAGCCATTCGCTTCCTTCTTTCTTCCTTTATTGGGGTTGTGTTAGGCCACGCTTGCCTTTCCCCAACATAACTCACTAAAACAAATGGCGAGAGCGATAAGACTATTTTTTTGGTTCATGAAAATGTATGCTTGAAGAAGGCTTTGAATACTGAGCCACGCCATCCATCACAACCACCCAGCCACAAAAAGACAGCTAGTGAATGGTATAAGTGATGCTAAGAGGGCAAGGAGAAGCCGCTACATTTCTGGAAAATACTATCATAAGCAGTCTGAGAGAAATGAACCTTCCACTTGCAGAAGCGGAAAATCTGTCAAAATAAGAAAGGAAAGTGGAAATCAAAGATGTCATAGGTTTTGCTTGTTTGAAGCGAAATCTAGTGGATATATCAACGTGTGTATTTTCTCATGATGATAAAATTCTACACGAAGAGAGATTTATTTCGTCTGAGTATATCAAAAATTCTCGATAGTCGATTGAAATGAACAGTTTGGTACATGGTAGCTGTAGAATTTGAACAACCTTCGAGTTTTGGCCGATTTTCCGTTTCATTAGGATGGAATCTTGTTAAGATCGGTGTGGTCTTCCTTCAATAACCAAGGCTTAAGCGAGAAACGCCATGGAATGCCAACACACGTGTGTCTGACGTAGACATGCAATGAGCTTTGCTCAATGGTTTAGGTGCTTTTCGAAGGATAATCGAGCTTAATCAAATTTGATTGTTTCATTATGTTATATGTAAACACCAGCTCAACATTTTAGATGAAAAAAGAAACAGTTCACCTCGAATCTGTGATGTAGTTCTAACATTAGGGATGGTAGTTCGTCAAAATCAACAGTTGTTTTTGTAATACTTTAAAATGGCTCCTTCATTGATATCTAGTAAATTGCCACATTCATTCACTCATTGATTGATTCACTGATTGCTTCGTTTATTCACTCATTCGTTCCTTTATTAATCAATTATAATCTAAGTACATGATTGATTAGTTCATTAATTAATTCATTCATTCATGCTCTCTCATCCACAATGACTGACTGATTGATTCAGTGATCGGTTGGTTGGTGGATGCATTCATTCATTCATTCATTCGCTTGTTCATTCATTCATTCTTTCCTTCATTCAATACAAACTATGGCACCCTATGGAGGAGAATTACTAGTGTCATCTTAAAGATTAATGGTGATGAGAATCCACCAAAACGGTGCCTTCCAATGCAAACATTTAAGAAGAATAAAGAGGAAGAATTCGTACAATATATCAGGGAGATGATGAACAATTCTTGTCACTGGCTAACCATCTGAACCGAGGCATTGCGAGAACCTAGTTCCAATGCTCTAACGTGCCATTGACGTAAGCAAAACTGGATGCGAAATTCAACACGATGCTACAAGACAGCTGGCGCTAATTGGCATGGCCAAACGATTGCATTTGAATCGGCCAAGCTAACAGGCACAAAAACTTCTTTGAGGTGTCAATATAATGCTTTTAAAACCCAATTTGAATACCTTATCAGATGCTATTAGGCAACCAGTTGACGTATATCAGTTTGATAACCTCAAAAAGTGCTGCTAAGCACGCATCATGTGAACGAAAATGCATGCATGCATGTTAGCCCATACCACACCTGGATACAATGTGAATGGAAGGGAGAACGGATACTCTTCATCCGTTTCCCATGGACCAGGGAGCGATGTGAATGGAAGGGAAAAACAGATACTTTTCGTCCGTTTTCAATGGAATAGGGAGCAATGTGAATGGAAGGGAGAACGGATACTCTTCATCCGTTTCCCATGGACCAGGGAGCGATGTGAATGGAAGGGAAAAACAGATACTTTTCATCCATTTTCAATGGAATAGGGAGCGATGTGAATGGAAGGGAAAAACAGATACTTTTCATCCATTTTCAATGGAATAGGGAGCGATGTGAATGGAAGGGAAAAACAGATACTTTTCATCCATTTTCAATGGAATAGGGAGCGATGTGAATGGAAGGGAAAAACAGATACTTTTCATCCATTTTCAATGGAACAGGGAGCGGTGTGAATGGAAGGGAAAAACAGATACTTTTCATCCATTTTCAATGGAATAGGGAGCGATGTGAATGGAAGGGAAAAACAGATACTTTTCATCCATTTTCAATGGAACAGGGAGCGGTGTGAATGGAAGGGAAAAACAGATACTTTTCATCCATTTTCAATGGAATAGGGAGCAATGTGAATGGAAGGGAAAAACAGATACTTTTCATCCATTTTCAATGGAACAGGGAGCGGTGTGAATGGAAGGGAAAAACAGATACTTTTCATCCATTTTCAATGGAATAGGGAGCGATGTGAATGGAAGGGAAAAACAGATACTTTTCATCCATTTTCAATGGAATAGGGAGCGATGTGAATGGAAGGGAAAAACAGATACTTTTCATCCATTTTCAATGGAATAGGGAGCAATGTGAATGGAAGGGAGAACGGATACTTTTCGTCCGTTTTCAATGGAATAGGGAGCAATGTGAATGGAAGGGAAAAACAGATACTTTTCATCCATTTTCAATGGAACAGGGAGCGGTGTGAATGGAAGGGAAAAACAGATACTTTTCATCCATTTTCAATGGAATAGGGAGCGATGTGAATGGAAGGGAAAAACAGATACTTTTCATCCATTTTCAATGGAACAGGGAGCGGTGTGAATGGAAGGGAAAAACAGATACTTTTCATCCATTTTCAATGGAATAGGGAGCAATGTGAATGGAAGGGAAAAACAGATACTTTTCATCCATTTTCAATGGAACAGGGAGCGGTGTGAATGGAAGGGAAAAACAGATACTTTTCATCCATTTTCAATGGAATAGGGAGCGATGTGAATGGAAGGGAAAAACAGATACTTTTCATCCATTTTCAATGGAACAGGGAGCGGTGTGAATGGAAGGGAAAAACAGATACTTTTCATCCATTTTCAATGGAATAGGGAGCAATGTGAATGGAAGGGAAAAACAGATACTTTTCATCCATTTTCAATGGAACAGGGAGCGGTGTGAATGGAAGGGAAAAACAGATACTTTTCATCCATTTTCAATGGAATAGGGAGCGATGTGAATGGGGCTATGGACTTCAAACCCCTGCATAAACAGGCTCCGCAATACCTGTGTGACATCATCTTCGTGTAATTCGTACATTCTGCGAAATGCGGAGAGAGAGAGAGAGAGAGAGTTAAGACTGCCAAGAAAAAGTCAAGTACATAATCTGCGACGGCCCTTTTCTTGTCAAGAGGGTTAACTTTGGAATGAACTTCCTGTTGTATCAAACTGGCGCCTTGCTCGAATAGATTTATCCATAATAATAACAATAACAATCGAAACATCTACACAGTGTGAATCTTGTCAGTACTACAAGTTATCAGTTAGGGCCCTGTTTAAAACGCTGATAAAAAATTCTATTCAAATGTCATTAGGATTTAGTTGCATTATATTTATATTTCCTTTTCAAATCATAATCTATGAACATTTGTTTCGTAGTATTGTGGTTTAATTTTGCAGCTAAATTTATCCTTATTAATCTAACATTCTAACTTAGTTCTTTATTAGTATTTCATTTGGTAATCAAGTTTGCTTTGGTAAATTTGCGCTTTGAGTTCTCAAATGGAGGACTTTTGCGCATCAACTTGTTCTTCTTCTTCTTCTTCTAGAGCATTAGCCATGAGATCGTGGACACACCCAAATATGCACGACCCTCCACTATCGCTCCCTGTGCATAATGAGCGTGTCAGTAGGCCAATAACATGATGACGGTACCTATCTCCTCTCCAGGTATTGACGGCCGCTGCCTCCATCAATTACCATTGACAGGTCTCGTCTCTGGTCCTGCTGGGTGTCCACGCACCCTCCCCATCAATACTATCCCGCGTGGAGGAGCCCCCTTTTGGGTGAGGTTTAGCCACCAACAACTCGACCATGAGACAGGTAGTGCTGGTTTACATGGCCCCAGTAGCAGACAGCAGAGTCTGATCGAATCAAACGAGGCTGAATCGACCAGTGCGTTGGAGCAGCTGCCTGTAGAACCAGCCTCATTCTCATGTTTTATTTTGTTGCCATGACAAGACATTTCGTTAGTGAAGAGAAGGAAATGGCCGCGGCAAGTATCGAAGGGGAAGCAAACTGTGTAAATTTGCTGTCAAATGGATTCGAAGAGCTTCAAATTAAGCCCAAGCAGAGTAAAAAGAGAGGTGAAAATAACAACGATCTTTTGAAGTCATTGGATCTTGGGAGAAGGAAATTATCATCAGTTGAATCACAAAGAATCGTGTCTTCGCTCGATGATTGTATTCGCAAGGTCGAAATTGTCACGCTGCTCCCGTTTATCGTCGAAAATATTGGTCGTTTTTCAGTTTTCCTTGGTTCTGAGCTAGTTTCCTTGATTGAAGAGTATGACATTGTCGAGAAGAACTATTCAAAAGCTTTAAGGAGTTATCGTAAAGCGTCGCGTGCCAGTGATGTCGAAATTGTGGCCTATGGAGATGACACATCTAGGCCGAGTAGCCGCTTCAGTACAAGCTCTGATTGGCTTGCGCGCGCGGATTTAGACGACATTCGACTGACGGTCGATTCAATAAGAGAAAGCATGAAAGTAACTCTGAAGACCATTGTTAGAGTTTTCGGTAAAAACCCTTCAGCTTTGAAAGCCCTCAACTCTGAAAGAAAGGAGAGGGCGTTTGAAGCTAACCACTTCGTAGATGGCTTGTTCTCATTGAGAGAATTAGTTTTCATGCGACTTGTTACAAGTCCAGGTGAGGAACTCGAGCGGGTGAAACAGTTTGTTAATCTGACAATGAAGGAAAGGAAGGCGCAAATTACTATTGAAAAAATGACTGGCAACCTGGATACAGCCATAAAGGAAAAAGATAGCGAGGTAAAAACGCAGCCCTTTTTGTAATAATCATGAGTTACATATGTGCAAGCTCTAGGATTTTGTTTTTTGTAAGTGTATCACAGTCTTGTGAACAGGATGGGGCCTAATTTGTTGCCCTACATGACAGTGCTAACTTAACAAACAAACTCTATCCCACAAATCATAATTCATCGCAAGAACGTGCAATTGACAGGACTTCTCTTGCCTTCTTCTTCCTTTCCTGAATCCAGCAACTTGCCCTCTTTCAAATCTAGGATTAATAAACTTGATCTTATCTCCCTCTCCTCTTAGCCTTCCAAGCCTTTGTATGGACCATAATGGCATTTCCCCAAGACAAGTCACTAAAAAAACAAAGACAAGTTAACCAGAGTGGCCAGGTGTAAATATTAGCCAGAAAGCAAGGGACTATGTCCCTTTTTTGTGCTAGTTGAACTGTGCTATTCATATGCTTTGTAGGCAAGGACTGGTCTAAAACCTATAAACTTGAATTTCCTAAGCAGAAGCTCTACCAACTGAACCACTAATCCTACATACATGCATGAGACTGCCAGCTTGACGAGGGATAATTTTCTTAATGCAAGAATGTTGAGAGAGTCATCTGTGTTATATCAAAACTTCAAGGCATTTGTGTTATATTCAAACTTCAAATTTTGGTTTAGAATGGCTCACTTAGTACTAAGACATTCTCTGCTCTATGCCTTCTCTGTTTCAGCACCCAAACTTCAAGATTAATAGAACCATGAAATATGTACCACCATGATTTCAAAAAATGTAGAATTTTTAGCTCCGCGTTTTTCCTTGCAAACATTTTCTCATTTCATGGGAATATCTTTGTCACAGGGATGTATGTATGTATGTACATATGTATATGTATGGATGTATATATTTGTATGTATATGTTTGTGTGTGTATATATGCATGTATATATGTGATTGGTGATGACAATTTTAAGTTTAAGACATTGAATATATGGCCCTCTTTTTTTGGGTACAGTGTTAATTTAGCTGTCAATCTGCAATAATCATGCAAATTGATACCTAAAGTCAGAAGTCACAATCAAATAATTGAGCTGGTGTATTTCTTTCAAGATTGAAAAGCTCAATGAAACAATTAAACATATGAAAACCAGCATTCACAGTGTTGAGAAAAATGCAGAGGATTTGAGCCACAGATTAATCGCAGATGCTGCAAAAGCTGAATCTGCAGAGCTGAAGAATTCTGATGGGAAGAAAGCAAAATTGCAACAAGAGATCATTCAGTTGAAGCAGTCTCTTCAAGGTAATCTTGCATCGCACAGAGACAGTGAACTTGCTCTCAGAAAGGTATTGAGTTTCCTTAAAATTATTGCATTACAAAGATTTATTTATTGATGCAATGATTGCTCCTTTATTAGGCACATCTATGATGAAGCTGGCTCTGGGATTTTTGACAGATACATTTCATAATTTACGCCAAGATACATATAAGCTTTAAGTCATCCAATAGTGCTTGACAAAAATTTCTTTTTCATAGAAAAAATACAAGATGGAGACTGAGATTGAGAATCTGGTCCAAAGGTTTGACAATGACATGGGAGAAAAGCAGGTAACAAATTTTTCTGTGTTAGTTGCAAGGAGGGGGGGGCAAGGGGTTCAGAATGAGGCACAAGTAAAGATAAAGGGGTAAAAAGTTTGTTTGGTGGTAATATTGGTCAATAGATTAAGAAATGCATCTACAATTTAGAAAGTCAAATTTAAGACATTGATCATTTTTCTATTCATTACCTTTTGGCTTAAAATATTCACATGATTCTGCTTGTTGAGTTGCTAAAATCATTTTGAGATTAGCCTTAGTACTGAGTGGGATGCCTCATTTGCTACGACGTGTACTCTTCATTTGACCGACTATCTGTTCTTACTCCATCAAAAGATTAACACTATCGTAGTGCTACAGTCATAAAGTGCACAAAACTTCACCTTCCCTTACCATACGTTATTGGATATAACTTGGCAAAGGATTGTACTCAATAGAGAGTAGCAACATACACATATGATAAATGACAATACTATATTGATACAGGTCACCAGATTCAGCTTAATAAAGCTGCTATCAGTCTGGGACCTGCTAATATCAGCCGCATTAGGCTTACTCCTTGTAAGCAGTTACTGCATGCAACCCTAATCAATGCCAAACAATTGCCAAAGAATATACAATATTAGGGAATGTCCATATGTCTTGTTAGTCAATCTCTAAGTTTCGGTGCAATTGATTTCGAGCACTCAGAACAGTCAACCCATTTTGTCAAGTTCTAATGAAGGGCATATTCACTGTCCCATGTTCCCATAATCCAGGGCATTTTTAATGGATTTTCCCCTTTTGGGAAAGTTTTGATGGAGGGTCTGAAAGAGTAGTAACGGAAAATGAAGGGTTCAGTGCTGGGGTAATTCTTTAATCTCGGTGCTCATTATTGGAGAAGGGAATGTGGTGTGTTGGGGAGATCACTAGGACCAGTGGGAATATTTTATTGCGCTTTTGCAAATGCCTAAGGCAATTGGAATCGGGTGTCTCACAATTAGAAGTTCGGGGCCCTTCCTAGTATTCATTGTTGATTGGTGTAGCTATTCAGGAGCTATTCAGGCCATCATTGGATTTCTTTGCATCACAGGATGATTTTGATGAGCTCGACACGATATACACTGAAGAGAAACGGCAACTAGCAGAGCTTCAGGAGAAGTTCAAGCCACTGGAAGAGCAGTATGAAACGATAATGGAGGAGAAGAGAATAGCGCGGGAAAAACGCGAGGCCGCAGAACGGGAGCTGAGATCAATGATAAAAGCAGCGTCTGTTATTCAATCTTTCTGGAAGGCGTACAAAATGAGGAAAGCGCTGAAAAGCAAAAAGAAGAAAGGGAAGAAGGGGAAGAAGGGCAGAGGTAAGAAAAGGAGATAAAGCGAAATGGGTATGTATTGCCTGGATCCAGTGATGAAGACAAAATTACATGCATTATGGAGCTTCAAGGTAAATCATTTTGGTATTAGGTAAAATGAGAGATTTGCAGGAGATATTCTCCTTATTGGGATGTGGAGAACTCCCGTCTGCCAGCGGCGTAGAGTTCGATGTAAGAGTTGCTCAGAATTTTGAATCGGGGAGAGGAAATAAAGACCATTAATCGCTGCAGAGCCACCTTGTTTGATTTGATTAAACAAATTCAAACATTCAAGCTGGAAGAAGGTCCCCCTTATGTGCTGTGTTTTTCTAGGATGCAAAGGTAGATGTTAGGATTCTGTGTGAGAAGATTTGTTTATCGAGCAGTGGCCTACCTCTTGATGTGATCATGCCTTTTGATTCCTCGTTCTGGAATTACAAAGAAATGGCGACTCGCCTCACTCTAAGTGAAGTTAAGCTAGGAGTGTGCCACGAACGCCTAGCTAAACTTTTATTGACCAGAGACCCCGATCATTGAGTCTGCAGTCAGGTTACGTAAGCAATGAGATATCTCATCACCTCGCTGGCGAACATTTTTCCACATCCCAGGACAATTTTCTAGGAATGGCACATATCCTTTACATTATTTAAAATCGGTAGGTAAATTTGAATGAGTTGTGAAACTACAGATAAGTCCTCGAGCTTATCAGAATATGAAGTACCCAGCTTTGATCAGAAAGATTCTAGTGCTATAGCTAATATATATGTGCCTTGAGAGCGACGAAAAATGCTTAAACACTGCGGGTTTGCATCATATATAGCTACGGCTTCCCCATCAATACCTTCCAGAGAAATCTTCCAAGAAACATTTTATCGTCTGAAGTGCAAATTTTTTGAGCATTTGAATTTCAAATAGAAAGGGAGGAAGCAAGCTTGCATCTCATTAGTTCGATTCGTTCGACAAGGTTACTTCATACCCTCCACCCCGTGGTTAAATCAAATTCGTCCTTTTAAATGTAAAAAGTGCTCTTGAAGTCGCGTTGCAATGTTGCACTCCGAGGTGGACGACGTAAGAACCGAGAAAGAGGTTCCTTTTGATGTAATAACATCGCTGATATTAATGACGGACTGTATATAAATTAACCTTGATAATGTTGAAATGTGACATGGAATGTGTCAATCATTCTAAGCATTACGCACATTCTCACGTAGAGTAAGTGTTTTTATAAGTAAAGCTGTACCCTTAAGATCGCAAGACAGACGTTGATTCGTTAGTTTGAGCATAGATATCAAATTAGAATTCACACTGGTCTGTCATTCGACTGACTGAATTAGGGTCGTGCTTGACGCCCAAAGTGACGTAGAATGTGTTTGCAGCTCTTTGCAAGATCAAGCAACGAGTAAAATTGAAAATCAGTTCAGAGCATTGAGGAGCAGCTTGTTAGAGAGGTACCATCTTGAGCCACGGCATTGTGAGGTAGGGTGGCCAGGTACCCATTTACTGTTGGGTAGACAAGTGGAGGGCGGAGAAGAGCGAATACAGACGTGCCTCGTACCCGGACCGTTCGCACGCGAGACATGTGCTCGTACCACAATGCCAAACGCCTCTCTGAATTCTTACCTAGTGATCACCAATGCTTGAACTTCTTTATAATTCCCCTGCAAAATAGAGTCACCGTGTTTTGTTGCAACGAATTTTAAGTTGAGTTACATGCTCGAATGGATTGTCTGAGAACACTTCCCTTGCAAGTAGCTTCCCTAACCAAACCATCGTAGCATGGCAAGGGGATTCCTTGTGAAGCTTGGCCCGCATTTTCACCCTATGACTCATTTCATTGCTAGATTGATACTTAAATTGCCACCCAGAAGCATATGAAAGCGTTGGTTCGAATCCACAAAGCGGTTTGCGAATGCTCTGCAGAACCCCTAAATTGCTCAGGATGAATTTCATTTGTAAGTTGTTGTAGGCTAAATTAGTGTAAAAAGCAGGCATTCGAAGGTCAGTTGGATCTGGCACTATTAGAAGAGAAATTCTATCGTAGCAGAGAGGTACGTCAAGGTTGTAAGCAATCACCCAGCAGCCACTTTTGTAGCTATGCGTGACGAGTTTAAAGATAATTTAAAGGTTAAGAAAGCTTAGGTGATTTGATGACAACTCAAGAAGCTTGCGTCTCAAGGCTAGATCTGTAATACATTGGTTAGCTTTTTGTCAATGATTTGTATTATGCCTAAGGAGACTTGCTTTGCAATGATAACGGTGATTGGTTGTTTATAACTCGTAGCTATGTAGATGTAAAAGAAGTAGATTGAAATCCAAGGGTCTGTTTGCAGATTCCTGTCTTCTTTGATTCTATTCCTGTAACGACAATTTGTAATGAGCTTTTCAAGATGTTGCTCGGGAAGTGATGATCAAAGTGGCTTTTATCTTCGTCCTTTTACACCCACGAATCCAAAGAATTCAATTGTCCCATGCAGAGAAAAGGGAGTTAAGTATAATGAACATTACATATCAATATATTTTACGAGGATATCGTTTTGTTTGGAGCTTTGAGTTTCTTTTTCAGCAACCGTCAGCTAAACATCGCTACCGTGCTAATTTTTGATAACAGCATACTTTGTTGAAATTTATATCCTGTTTAGAGATTCATTAGGTCATAATTATTAATATCATTATTAAAGGTGGCTCGACACGGAACTCAGACTTCAAAACACTAGCTTATTCTTGTACTCTACATTGGTATAATCCCTTAGTTTCTTGATGATTCAAAGTATATATAGATATGTATAGAATATTTAAATATATAAATACATATCTATATATATACATGTATATATATCCATATATGTATATGTGTGTATATATAAATATATATATTTTTTTATGTATTTATATTTGTATATCTATATAAATATGTGTATATATAAATATATATATTTTTTATGTATCTATATCTACATATCTTTATATAAATATGTATTTATATTCATATATCCATATAGATATGTATATATATATATGTACACACACACATATATACATGTACTTATATATGTATGAATGTAAATATAGGAATAGTATAAATATATTGCTATCTATATATTTAATATATATATATATATATATATATATATATACATATATGCACAAATACATGTACATGCTTATAATGTATGTACAAGACGTGAGAAAGAAAGGGAAGTATGGCTTTCTGTGAAAATAAATTCACATTCAACAGTTTAACTACAATTCATGCTAAAATTGTAACTAAGCTTAAAGCCGCTCGATTAACACTGATTCAAATAAAGTTGAATCAAATATTTCTTCGTTCGATTGTTCCTTTATTAACGTATGGAAAATCGTCAGAATAAATGAGGCGGAGGAGATTCCACAGAGCCCCTGCGCATAATTTTATCATCTTTAAACCTCTGCAAAGGGACCTCTGCCTTGTCCAGCTCTTGTTGAATCCTAACTGACTTTCTCCCTCCAGACATCGGCTTTTTGGGTGTCTGGTAAACAGTGGGGTACTCATTCACAACAGAGTAGTTTTCGACTTGGAGTCGGTCGGTCATCTTTTTAATTGGGCTAGCTCTAGGTGTCTCCAGAGAAGACGGTGTGGGGTCTTGCGTATCTTTGGCAACTCCGTGGAAGAAATGTCTCTTTGCAAAACGTCTGTGACATGCTTCTTTGTTCTTCTCCGTCGTGTCCCACACGAGGCTTCCGTGAAGCTTGCCTCTTGCCCGCGTGTCTCTCCGCGAGTCGAACTGGTGATCATACGAAATCCGCTCTGTTTTAACATGACTCGCGGGTAACAGCGTAACTGGCACTATACCGATAGCGACTCGGCGCTTTCCGTCAATGCAGCTGAACCGCGTCAGCCCGCGTGGCCGTTTGCTCGGATCTAGCGGTCTAAATGCAGAGCGATTGGAAGAATCGAGCGAGTACGGCGGCTCAAGGTTGGCGTCGGATGGCACTTCACTAGGCCACCACACGTGTTGCTCATGTCGTGTGGATTTAGTCGCCGCGTTGCACACCGGTTCGTTGACGAAGCGGGTGTTTTCATATAAGAAATGAACGTTTGTAGGATCCGGCTTATTGATTTTACCAGCCCTGCGAGATTTGTCTGAGCTGAGTTTATTTGGCGACGAGTTGAACGTGTTTCTGTAATGGCTTCTCAGATCAGTACTGTTACCATCCAGACTATAATCTGCAAACACCTTTGCAGCATCGAAACTGCAAATAGAAAGGGTTCAATTAACTGGTCGTGAACCATCAAACACGCATGGAAATTTAGGAAATGTATAAAAACAACCCCAGAAATAGAAGATTTAGGAAAAAGTGGCTCTAAAACACTTTTGAAGAATGACGTTAAGGATCCATTTTTATGGTAAAATTATTATTGTTAAGCAAATGCTTGTTGCTGCTTCAATATTTGTAGAACGTGTAAATGCTCTGGAATAGAGAAGAAGCCAACACTATTATTATTATCAATATTATCATTATTGTCGTTGGGTCGTCGAGAATCTCGACAACGTTGTGGTAAGATTCGTGAGAAAATGGTTAGATCTTCCAATTAGCGCCACCCTTAGCGGTATTAGTCTTCATTGACCCCAATTTGGATTGAATCTCCTTCTTTCTTCTGTAAAATTCCTACAATGTCAAACTGTCCTACGTACCGCCATGAAATCTTCATCGAACGGTGCAATAAAACCCCTGTGGAGAAGTACTAGTTTCGGCATGAACATACAATATGACACATAGCGAAACACTAAGCAAATTTTAAAGGCAGTGCGTCAGAACCATACCGATGAACTCCTATCTAACTTCACCTCTCAAGGCTTTCTCATTACTTTCCTCCTGAATCACTCTTTGAAAACTGTAAATTCTCTCTGGTCGTCTGCCCAAAGTAAACTACCCAAAAAGATCTTTAACTTCACTGTCAGGTACCTTAATAACACAGTTGCAACTCTGAAAAATCTCATGCTGTGGAATCTCTCCCAAACGTCTGACTGTTCCTTTTGCTTCCAGCCAGAGTCTCTTCTCCACGTTGTTGCAGGCTGTAGATCTTATCTCAGCGAGGGCCGCTTTACATGGAGACATGACTCTGCAATGAACTTCTTGGCCTCAATACTTCAATGTTTGAAGCACTGTACGTTCTATGTCGACCTCCCACAATAACTTTCCCCTTCTCTCGTCACTGGTGACGACCTGCGTCCTGACATGCTCATCTCGACTCCTTCTAATACTCTCTATGTTGAGCGTTGGCTTTGAGACAAACCTTGATAATAACGCTAGTTGGAAATTTACCAAATATCACTACGTTCTGAATGACCTAACATCGAAAAACCGCCAGGTTAAATTTGTGAACTTGTCGATAGGCTCCCTTGGAATCTTTGGACAATCTTGCGATTCGTTCATTCAGATGTGTAGCGATCTAACCATTGATAACGCACTTACTAACTACATTATTACTGAATTGACGACTATAATCATTTGCACAACTTATTATATATTCTGTATGCGCAACAAACCCTGGACTAACCCAGACCTCCTATCCTACTAACAGTCTTCTTTCAACCTTTAATTCTTCTCATTGAATTATTATTTTTTTAATTCTATTTTTTTTTCTTTTTTCTTTCTTGTCTTTTTTTCTTCTATTCGTCATTTTAGCATTTTATTCATCCATTCACTCTTTTTCAATAGAAATACCTGTAATTAGGTCAGCCGAATGCAAATTACCTATTATCAGAGATATTTGTATTTATATGGTTAGTTTATATATCAAAATGAGTTTTAAGAAAAATCATAGTTTGTGCTCTTGGAGCGTTGGATAAGTCTCGTGATTCTTTACTTGCTATGCTGAACGACCTCGACACTCCATACAACTTAAGGAATACCCTAATTTCCAAAATTGTGAGCATTTCTATACGATGTACTACATATTTTGCCGACGGAACAAGGACTGGACGGACCCTGCTTTGATGAAAATTTTTTTTCTTTAGTGAGTTATGTTGGGGAAAGGCCGTGGTGGCCTATACAAAGCCCCAACAGAGGAAGAAATAAGGACGTGAAAGACTAAGAGGAGACAGAGATCAGATCAAGTTTATTGATCTTAGATTGAAAGGTGGCAAGTTGTAAGATTCAGGAAAGCAAGAAGATGGCAAGACGCTCCATAAATTGCATGAAAATGACCATAACAGGATGTCGCCGTGAAGCACAATCCCTAGGAAGACCGCAATTACCTATTTGTATATCTACTTTCCGTTCTTATTTCGTTATGTTAAATATATTTTACTGCAGAAACCAGAGACAGGGCTCTGAGCTTTCCTAGGAAAAAGGATTTTCTGAGGTGGCTTCCCATTGCCTTTCTCATCAATGGTGTTTTTATTGCGACACATGGAGGAATCGAACTGACAACCCCTGGGTTATGAGTCCGCATGCTTAAGCACTACGCCACGGCAGCTCTGGGGTAATCCTTCTTGCGTCGTCAAGAATTCGCACTCTTAACACGACATCACGTCAACAATAGAGACGTGGAAAATCAGCGACGACACATAAAATGTTGAATGGACAATGCATCAAAAATTTGAAAAAATAAATCCAAGTCCAGATATCAGATGTCTGATTATTAAGCTAGAAACTGCGTGCACTTCATATGATAAGACACTCTCTTGAACTAAGAAAAGAGCGTCTATTGTAGTGTTGCAAAGACTTGGAATGACGCACCAAAAAATACCAGAGGAAGTTACGCTAAGCATATCACAGATCGAAAGAACCTCAAGGCAAAACTAAAAACACTAATCCAAAGGACCAAGCTCTGGAAGATCAACTACCAGCGTTTTACATCTTGATTTTCTTGACTTTTCCTGCAGTGCTACTCTTAAACGGATAGATGGAACTAATTCATCTGCAACATACACTGGATCTGTTTCCTGCCTTGACATTTTCATAGCTATTTGTCGATAATTTTGATCTTCTATGAGGAATTTGATTTCAGCCTCAATCACTCAAGGATATTCGAGAAGCGGGATCAATCATCCTTTGGTTCAAAGCAAATGATTTCCTTCTAAGCAGTGGAAAAAGAAAGCAAAGTCCTATTATTGAGACTTGGATTTGGAGCACCTTGTTACAGAGGTATCATTCTGAGTGACGTCATGGTCAGGTAGTGGGGCAGTTATTTTCCTGACTGCCATTTGCCCCTAGCTTTATACAATGCAACCATCTACTGATGGAGTGGATGGGTTGAGCCGGGGGATTCAGCAGAGAAGAAGGATTCTCTGACCACCAAAAAATCAAACCGTAACAAATCAAAAAGTATCTAAGAAGATTTTAGAAAGAGCCTTGATAAAATCAAATGATTCGTAGTGGAAAATTTAAATAGAGACAATGAAATACCAATGCCGCAATGAGAAGCAACTGACTGCACTTTTTTCACGAAAAGGGTAGGCCATCGGTATCATCGTTGGGCAGCAATGCATCCATTTACTTGTTACGAAATGATGAAGCACCATAATATTACTTACACTCTCGTGCCAGGTATTGTTCTTTTAGATGTTTTCACTACAGGTGGCAGGTTGAGCGTCATCTCCAGTGCATTAAAGTCAATACATGCCTTTCAATGCGGCTGGGTCGACCATTTTGAATTGAAATAAACAATCCGTTGCTAATGGTTGCAAGTAGCAACATTTTTATCTCGATCTCAAAACAAGGTTCTCAACAAAGCACTTGCAAACAAGACTAATGGCGTCGCTACTCTGAGCTGAAGTTCTGTGCGGGAATAGAAAGAGCTGCAAAGATGGTTAATCTACGAGCAAAGTGCATTGTCTGTGGTAAGCGCAGGCAAATTGATTTTGCAATGTTCTCGTAACTGATATTCTCGTTATATTATCTTCTTAAAATGCAGAGCAAGGCCTATTTTATTTTGCGAGAATACGGTCAGGCCTTCCTAACTGTCAAATTCATGTTTTGTGCAACTTTGTAGCAAGTTGTTTGGGAAAAATGGGCTCCTAAACCATGATGAACTGTGAACATACAGTATGAGTAACCGTTGAAAAACGCATGCTCACGCCATACTTCTCGAGTTCCACGAGGCCACTCAGAGAAGCTTTGTTGTGAAATGTGTTTCGCGCTGTTTTCAACATCACTGTCTGCAAATAAGAAAATTACGCTTCATCTTGCAAGCCCTAAAACATGGGGGTATCTTTTTTTGCTTTTACTCATTCGAAGGCTTACATCTGGCTGCAAAGATGCCTCTCATTTGATACTTAATGTCTCTTTGAGAGTTGATTTTCTCCTCAAGGTAATGATTTTTTTATTCCCATAGTATTGTAATTGTAGTCTTTTTAGTGTGAATTCCTTAAGATTCATGAAACATCCTCTAGTTTGTATTTGGCTAAGTGAAATGAGTGTGTCTTTGTTTTAGGTGACTCCACTGTGGGGAAAACTGCTTTAATTCAGTCCTTTCAAAGTGATGGAACACAATATCCTAAAAACTATTTGATGGTAATATCAAATTGTTTACACTAGTACAACTTCATCCTATCTAAATGTTGATGAAATAGAAATGTTATTGTTTCATTCAATCTTCTTTGGCATCAAATTTATCTTGACAGTTTTTTTGTAAAAGCAAGAATTTTGCATCACCATATTACTCACCATCAATCAGCACTGATTCTTTTACTTCACTTTGGCCTATATCAGACCCCTTACCTATCTCTCATTAATTCCCAGAAGCTAGCTAGCAATCTTTTTGCTGGTACTGTGCAAAATCTTTTGACTAGTTCACTTTTTTAATTCTTTTTCTTTGTGAGTCATGTTGGGGAAAGGCCATGGTGGCATATACAAAGCCACAACAGAGGAAGAAATAAGGAAGTGAAAGACTAAGAGGAGAGAGGGATCAGATCAAGTTTATTGATCTTAGATTTGAAAGATGGCAAGTTTTAAGATTCAGGAAAGCAAGAGGAAGGCAAGACGCTCCATAAATTGCATGTTCTAGGGATGAATGATGATTTGTTGGATAGAGCTCGTGAAGCAGGCAGTGAAACTTGGAAAGGGTGCGACAGAGTCAAGCTTCTGATTTTTCTGACACACCTTAGAGGAACTGGAATAATAACCCTGATCTTCTGAGAGCAATGCAATTCTGTAATGTATCTGCACTACCATCATTATGAAATATGATATTTTCTCTATCAGAATATTTAATTTTTTAGACAACAGGGGTCGAACTGCTTGTCAAACACATCCCAATTCCAGAAACTATGGACACAGTAGTATGTGCAAAATTGTGACATTATCATATCAATATACTTTTTAGCATCTTCTTCATGTCTTAATTCTGTTTACCAGATGAATATCATGGTATTTTCGTCCACCTGATTCTATTCTTTCCATTTGAAATCAAAATTTGAGAAGCTAGAAGCCTTGATAAAGTATCCATAGTGGAAAATACACCACAATGCATGGTTTAACACTTGGCATAATAATAGCTTTGTGTAGAAATACTATATTATTGTAAAATCAGTGGAAAAATACTTATGTTGAGCTGACAAATTTTTACCGAACACTCTTCACTGTATGAGATGTAGGATGCTGGCTAAAATGAAGCTATGAATGTTATACCATAATGACTTCACACACAAGATTATTTTGCCTGAAACTCTTCAGACTATGAGATGTCAGATTATGGCCATTGTGAGGCCATGAGTTGAATAATACTGCTGAGGGTAAACTTCATGGTCTTTTTTCAAAATTTGATGGAATTCAGGCAAAGAGATCATCAGTGTTGGAAAATGTTCTGCCTTGTGCAATGTTTCAGTTGGATACTTGTTGCTGATCTATGATATTTCATTGCTTTTCTAGGAGATGTTTCTCTATGATTTTGCTGGAAAAGATATATTCTTTGAACAAGTAAATCAGCACGTAAGTTTCCCTTCACTTTAGAAGTTTCTTCTGTGCTTCATAATAACAACAACATCAACAACTATTTTTTTCAAACTTCATTTCTTGTAATACATACTAAAATACAACTGCAAGGCTCTCTAAATAGGTAGTTTACAATTGGTTACTTGAACAAGAATAAACGAGAAATGCAAAGGAAAAAAAGCTACTAGAAAAGAATGAGAACTTTCAAAATGTCATCAGTTCAGAATTGTTCCAGTCCTTATACCTTTGGCAGACGACACAGTAAGAAGTCCTTACTGTAATGGCCATTATCTTTTTGACTACCTAGTGCCTGCAAGTTTGGTCAAATTTTGAGTCTTAAAGCATTTCTAAGAAGTCCACGGAGGAACTGTCAAAGACACTGAGCGTGCTTACAACGATATTGATGAATTTAACTTGTTTATAAATAATGGAAACCTTTCATTCAAATTCAATTAAAACTGCAATTACAAACCTCTCTAATACATAGGTAGTTTTAGATTAGCTTGTCTGGCTTGGGGTTTACAATATAAAACTAATACAATGGGACAAATAACGAAATAAATGGAGATACATATGAGATGGATATTAAATCGATAGAACGGGGCAGGTCTAATAGGGAAGCAGGTCAGGATTGGTCCAAGTTTTATTTCTGCAACAAAAGATGTAGTAAGTGGTACGAATGGCTGTAGTGGAAGGTTTGGAGATGAGGAAGCGTCTATGTTGTGGTTCAATGGAAAGGAAATTGCACATGTCAAGAAAAGAGGTACAGGAGTTGTTGAAGATGCCTAAGGTGCTGATGGAGAGATTTACAAAAAGTGGACAGATTTAAATTGTTTTTTTGAGTTCGGATAGGAGAGGGGCGTACTTGTTCTTTTTTCTAGTGGAGTAAGAAGCAAGGTTAGTTTCGAAACCGACTGTAAGCTCTAATGCGCAAAGGGAGTAAATAGTAAGGATAATGATAATAACATCTATACAAAATAACCTTTTCAGAGGCTTTTGCTATCGCAAAGGGTCCAGTTGAATTAAAGTTTTAATTAAGCGAAGATGTAAAGCTCACATGGTCGAAGCAAAAGTAAAGCTATAAAAAGCTCATTAACAGCAGATTTCTAAATCTAAAGACTGCTTGTTTGTTTGTTTGTTTGTTTTCCATTTTAAATTGATTAAGTAAACCTCATTTCTCATGTCACTTGGTAGCTATGTTGTTTTTGATTCACAAGCAACTGCTTTCTGAGTGAGAACCTTTTTAGTGGTAGTGTGGCCAAATGGCCCAGTGTTTCAAATCTTGTGGTTCCTACTGACAGGGATTTGCATTCCCTCGTCGGAACCACTAGCCACAACCCAACAGCCAACTCAGCTGTCCATCCTTCTGAGGTCAGTCAACGAGTACTATGAGGTAACCTTGAGGCCACAAGCGGTGATGCCACAGGCCCACATCAGCTGTATAATGCAGAATGAGAACAACGGTCAACGGCCAACGAGCCCGTGTTTCCGAAGTTCTATTCTATGTTTAATTCGACAAATCCATTAAATGTTTCAGACGTTTTCGAGAAACGTTCTTCGAAAGATTCTCTATCCTTTGCACCGATGATGGGTCCCAGAATCCAAAACGCCTGAAATGTTCAATGGATTTGTCAAATTAAGCATAGAATATCGGAAACGTTGTTTTCTTTATCTTCGTTCTCATTCTACGCTTTGTTAAGGAACTACGATTCTCAAAAAATTAGACGATATCAGCTGTGTAGCTGTCCACACACCCAGCCCGTGTTAACAGATAAAGGGAAAATAGAAAAGTGAATCATGATGCTCTTAAGAGTGACGATTTCGATTCATCCTGTCACGTTTCAATCTTTGATGTCTTTTTCTTGATTCAACTATTTGTATTCTCCAGCTTACCTTTGCTTTCCTTCCGCTTTCAACCAGCTAGATGAAGCTGCTCTTCTCATGGTCGTTTACGATGTAACAAATGAACAGTCTTTTCAAAGTTGCCAGAAATGGATAAAAAATGTTCGCAATGTCAACCCAGACCAGAAGATGCCATGTAAGTTTTTAGAAATGATCATTTTATCTTTTTTGCTGCAAAAAGACTGACAGTCTTTTAAGGGCGAGTTAATGTAACAGGAAGGACAGGTCGATTACCTAGCTTTTTTGGGTCTCAGGGACACCGTCTTCATAAAGTGTGATTTGTCAGTATTAAATCCAAAGCTCCGTTTCTGCTTTATAATCCTCGGAATAAAGAAAAGGTATGACATTAAAGCTGAACGATTTTTTTGACACTTATTACTGCAAAGACATGTTTAAGACCCATGTCAAAAGCCAATTTTAGTTTCTGTCATTCATCATTTCTCACGATGAAGAAGCCTTCTATTTATATGTAAAATTTCTGTAAATTCCTCGTGTTCCGCAGAGATTGCATAGACTTATTCTGAATCTAGGAGAGGTGTTCCCCTGAGGAGTAGGGCTTGGACTGAGGTGCAGGCACCCAACCTTAAGTTTCTTCAAGGTCTGGTGCTCCTCCTCACACTACGGATAGCACTGACAGGATTCGAATCGCATAATTGATATTCAACCTTATCATTGTCTTGTCATACCTAATCAAGATTCGTGTTTTTACTTATAGATAGATAGATGGATATATAGATACAGATAGATTGACAAATAAATAGATGGATAGATTAATAGATTGACAAATTAATAGATTGATAGGTATATCGATAGATAAGCATAGATCGATAGATAGGTAGGCATATATAGATAGATAGATAGATAGATAGATAGATAGATAGATAGATAGATAGATAGATAGATAGATAGATAGATAGATAGATGGATAGATAGATAGATAGATATATAGATAGATAGATAGATAGATAGATGGATAGATAGATAGATAGATAGATAGATAGATAGATAGATAGATAGATAGATAGATAGATAGGCATAGATAGACGGATAGATAGACGGATAGATAGACGGATAGATAGATAGGCATAGATAGACGGATGGATATAAAGATAAACTTTGTTTACAGAGTATGAACTAGGTTAGCTTAAAGAACTAATCTTCCCCAGGATGCTCTGTACTAACTTACTCAATAAGAATGCAATGAAATTATGAATAAAGTACTCCTTAAGTTTCTAAAAAGCCTATTAACCATTTTTTAAAGTTTAGGTATTTAAATCTGAAATTTCAAGGTTATGCTGGTACACTTTTCTCTTGAAAGTTCCCAATGATGTAGACTGTTTGGTGTTAAGTGGAGGTTCATACCATATTTTACTTCCTCATGCTTCGCTCCATGTTTGTCCTTTTACTGGTGCTCAGAGTTGTTCTCAGCGCAGTGATGAGAATCCTGAAAGAACTCTTTTTGATTCTCCAGGCGTTCTCGTTGCCAACAAAGTCGATCTCCACGAAAGACGACTTATCACAGCAGAGCAGGGCAAAGAGCTCGCCAAAGCAGAGTCAATGGAATATTTCGAAGCATCTGCTGTAAGTTTACAATTTAACCGTTACGGTAACTTAACAACCAAAGGCTTTTAAGAGATGTGAAAATGTGAACTTTTAACAACTTACATGGTTTTTAATGGCAATTCTCGTCTCACCTCCACACAATATAGTGGACAAGCCATGGTAACTTAAACGGTAAAGTAAATATCTTGAAGGGTATCAGGAACACCAGAAGCTCAACTCACTCACACCCTTTCCAAGTTTCACTGCCTAATCCACGAACGCTAACCCGCAAATCATAACTCATTCCAACAAAGTGCAATTTATGGAACGTCTTGCCATCTTCTTCTTTTCCCAAACCCTACAGCTTGCTCTCTTTCGAATCTAAGATCAATAAAGCAAATGGAATGTGCTTTTCACCACTTACGTTCTTAAGCCTTCCCTAGTATCATAGCTCTTTGGGAAACAAGAAGTGTTTTTATATGATATGCTCATATCTGAGTGAATTATTGCTGACTGCCGCTAGTTTTCATCTGTTCGTTTCCCCTCATTTCTTGTGAACTTTTATTTAATTCTTTGTTTTCATTTCCATCCTAATGTGATCCTTTACTTTAGAAAGAACTCAAGGACATCGAGACGCCGTTTCTACACCTTGCTCTGCTATTCCGCGGTATGTATGAAGACAAGATTGAAGGTTTAAACCAGGAGACATAGACATAAGATGAAGAATATCATAAACTAACGTTTGCTAGAAACTCCAGCACGTCTTAGTGCTGGACATAGGGACAGAGTGTCCTGGACGCAATGCGAGGGTAGATTACGCAGGGACAAGGAAGGGCGAAATGTACTATATCATTACTAGGTGAAGTGGGAAGTAAGAAGATGGCTTGGCAGTGAAAATTCCTTTCTGCAATTGTAACTAAGTTCATTACGTAAACATTTAAAAGTTAAAAAAACTCAATGAAGCCAAACATTGAACGAAAAATTATAACTTATTGATACAATCAAAAATCTGTTGAAATTGTCGATTAAAAAATCCATCGCAAATTATGTGTTGATGTGACTTGATTCCTGACATCGTGGGAGCTCTAGAGAAAAGTGTCCATTACTTGATTACGTCCAGAATGAAAACTGCGCTAGAGCAATTCACTGGACTCAAATCTTTACGATGTAATGAGCTATTGTACACGATTAGCCCTCTTAATAAGCTGATTAGCTTAGTTTCACTTGTGTTTGAGATCACTCCAGCACGTCTTAGACCGCACCAGGAGAGTTTCTTAAAATTCTTTTGATCCAATATCAGACGAGTATCAAACGAAAAATTCGTTTTTTTCGGATGCTTGCCAATTTTAATCTGACCGTTTTATAAGCATTCCGAAGGCCTTCCGAAGGCCTTCCTCTCTCTTAGAATGCGCAGCTCTGCAATTACGGCATCGCGTTTTGGACGATTTTCATAATTTGAATGCCATTTCGAAACTTGTAGAAAACTGCTCGATATTTCAAGTGGCGGTTGGGAGAGTATTCAGTGCCCATGACTACGGTGTGGAAAGGCTGCGGAGCCCATCCGCCCACCCAGCAGTAAATGGGTACCTGAGCGAAACCAGGGGTAAAAGTGCGGCGAGAAATGGAACTGATCACCCTTTCTCATCATGCAGTGGCTCATGAGGGTACCCCTCTGCAACAAGGTGCTCCCAGTTGATCGTTTGAGTATGGGCCTCAACCTAACTTGGCCTTACCCGATATTCTCCCAATTTCAATGTGTTATTATGAATGCTCCCATGAGACTGTTTTCAAAATCAACGGGGTAAACAAATCAATAAAATCGTTAAGCGTCGATTCCATTCGCGAAGCGAACACAATTGCAAGACATTTGTTGAAACAGCTGGGCTGACACCTGATTGAAGACTGCAAAATTGCGGGACAACTTATTTGTAAATTTCGCTTGGTTCATCTGGGATTTTCCTCAGAAGTTGCCAAACTCCGCAGGTGGGAGAGCATATTTTGAAAACACGCTTCTGAACGCACCTTGAAAAGATGCTGGTCACGGATAAGGAATCTAAACGTTGAAATTATTAACACAGTACTGCTGTTTTGTACAATACAAATTACGGAAACTCATTCGCCTCTTTGAGAGGTGGCTTGGTTATCCCAGCCTCTTGTCTCTGCAATCTCTTTATCAACAACCAATAGAAGTTCTGTTTTCGATTCCTGAAGTCTCTCTTTTAAATAGGACCTCAGTTCCGAATCGCTACCAATTTTTTGTGGTTCTTTAAGTTTCGAATCGAGGTTATAATATACGTCATTGATCATCTTTACTGAAAACCAGTGTCGGAACCTGTTGAATGAGAACTTGTACCCGAAAGCGTCCAGTTTCCCAGTGCTATTTATCAGCATACCATAAACTTTACTGACGTTGATTGCATCAGGAGACCTGCAAAGGATCGATAACAAAACCTCAGCTCTAGAACGGAATTTGTAAGAATGGCTTTAGGATGGAAAACTTTCATTCAAATTCAATTTAAACTACAATAGCTTTTGGAGATGTTGTTATATGGTTGAGCTGCAGTGATGAGCTTATATGGTTGATGAACAACATCTCCAAAAGGTGCGACCTCTGTACATCGGAAAAACTATACATAATCAACGGCCACAACAATAACCCCCTGAACAAACGCTCCGAACTAATCTCAAAATGTAGACACGAAAACAAGTATTATTTAATAAACAATAGCATCACCTAGAAAATAGATAGTAACTCACCAATGGCTTCTTTTATTCTATTTTTATCCCCTTTACTTATTTTAAAATCCATGTAATTCGGAATGTGATTCAGTTATAGTCTGTCTGACAAGTGCCTTCGCACAAAACTCAAGGTCTTTTCCTTTTCTGCATTCCTGCTATCAACGCTCTGTACTTTGTACATAGAGGACCATATGGTGGTGAAGACAGCACCCTCTATGTGATATAAATATATATATATATATACATTTATATATATATATAAATATATATATGTGAATATATAAAATAGGCTACTTTTTAAGGCCACACACAAATGTTCAAAATATATATATATATATATATTTATATATATATATGTATATTTATAAACACAAACATATACATGTATATTTATATTTATTATATTTCTTTATATCTTAAGACTACTATGTATGCATACACGCTGAAAGCAAACATTTATAAATAGATTCACATAGAGAGACTGAAAGATTTCGTCTTAGTTTTGATTCTGCAGTTGATAATGATAATAATATACAAATATTTAAACTGGATTAACACTTTAACTGCTTACAGCTATTATAAACGTATGTCTAGCAAAGTACAATGGCTGAGTGGTTATGATGCATCATTAAAGATTAAATGTTCAGTATTTCTTAGATAACACTCCAACGTAACTTTGACTAAAATTGAGGAAAGTTGCTAGTTGTCTGTAACTGGAGCGGTGTAGCGACCGCAAGGTGTAGTCACGTTGGTTGATATGCAGCTTCTACGGGTCCTACAAGTTACCTCCGCATGTTATGTAGAATAATAAAAACACAAGTCTTGCAAAAGCTTCAAAATAATTAGGCATTAAAAAAGTACCTAAAAGCTCTCTATATTACACTTATCTGGGAATTTACCTTTCGTTTATTTGTCATGATAATCAATACACAGTAACAATGATCACTTTTGATTGTATCTTTGAAGCAAGACCTGGGTTTCTATTTCATAGAATTTGTCCTTCCAGCATCCTAGTGCCGACCCCCTATACTGGGGGTTGGCAACCCACGGCTCTTTAGCACTGCCCCAGTGGCTCCATGGAGCTTTTTCTAAAATTTTTGAAAGTGGAAACAGATATTGCTAATATAGATACATACAGCATGTGTTGCCTTCATTATAAGGCTTATATAAGGTTTTTAATTTTTTGCGGCTGCATACATATTTGTTTTTAGTTTTTTGGTCCAATATGGCTCTTCCAACATTTTAGGTTGCCGACCCCTGGCTTATATCCTAGCAAGAGTGGAATGAAAACACCTCTTTGTACTTTGAAACTATTCTCGTGAAAAATTTAACAGCAAATGCTTAGAGTTTACTATATCTCCCTTGCCAGAATTTGATTGGAGATGAGAAATTGTATTGTTGGTTGTATGAAGTTTAATCATTGTCAGTTGCTAATGACATTTGGTCTAGTTTCCTCGTGTAGAGAAAAAATGAATAGCAAAATTGCTCGGCCCCATCAAATACATCACTTTATTCCATTTTTAGTAATTAGGAAGGGTGACTCCTCGGCCAACAGACTAACTAACAAGATGGCCTCTGCTTAGAAAGTGAAGGAACTTTTAATATGTCAAAAGATGATTAGCACAAAATCCTATTCACAATAGGACTAAAGCAAGAATAGGGAACGTCATTGAAATAGACTGAGATTCTCACTGAGAAAGGATGCAAATCTTGCATCTGCTGAGCTCTTAAATGCAGATACAATGTACTTAGACCAATATAATCAAATTACGACCAAACCTCAAGAATATTCTAGTTACAACTGGTAATAACAAGTTATTCTCTAATTAGTCCATCAAAGTCTATTACTTCTTTGTCACTATAAATTGGCGGTTTCCTAACTTCAAAGTAGCTTAGGTTTAATCTTGTTATGCAAAGGGTTTCAGACAGTATTTGCCAGATGAGAAAGGGCCAATACCCATCTCTATCAAGTAGACCATTATAGTTCAAAGCTTTCGGTAAAGATGGCAAGCTTGATAGAAATATATACAAATCTGAAATGCTATTGCTGTTGAATACATTTTAGAAGCCATTGCCTTTTACTAATAATAAGCATGTCCTTTGTGACAGAAGAAATTTTTTTAATTCTAATGAAGTAAATCTGTTCAAAATGGGTGCATGTCGTTAAAAGGACTCACAGAAATTGCAACTGTAAAAAGTAGAAAATAGAAAATCTTTACATTGGATTATGAACTGCTGCTGCTGTATCGCATGTTCGATTTTGAGCTAAGCAGAAACTAGAGACAGGGATCTTGAGTTTATTTTAGGAAAGTAGACTTCATGACCTATGGTTTCCCATAGCCTTCCTCACCAATGGCCGTTTTTGTAACATGCAGGATTCAAACTGACAACCCCTGCATTAGGAGTTTGCCTGCTCAACCAATTACACCAGGGCACCATGGATTATCAACAAACTATGCAAATCAAATTAGTTCTTTGTATCTTTGCCACCAATAAAATGAGAATTACACTTTTAAAATAAATGCAAAAGAAAATTGGGATGATAGTCACTTGAAACCAATATCAAAGACCTTTGACCTATGATTGAAATTTGGAGAATAATGGATACAAAACTTTTCTACTGGCATAATCAAAATTATTGACAGCACAAATCAGAGCCATGAAATATGCTCTAAATTTGAGTTGTTATTCTAGTCTTAAATGCAGGTGTGAAATTCTTCCAACAGCTTTTATACCTACTGTGTATCTGCTCTTTCTCATAATTGACTTTATTTGAAGGAGCAAAATTCTCTGGGGATGAAAATGTGGCACAGCTGCATCAAAAAGTTGTGTTTTATGTCAGAAATAGCATGCATGGCTGTTTTTTGGCTCAGGGATAATTATGTTTTCCTTTGAAGTATATTTCCTTTGTCTGAGCTCAGCCTACACAATTGGAGATGACAGAGATTTTTTGATTTTTTCAAAAAATTATTTGCATATTTGGCAGATGGCCAGGGAATCTTATATTTTTAAGGTTGCCAGGGCGCCTATTCATAACAATGAAAGATTAACAAATACTTAATCTAGACTCGATAATTTCAAAATTATATGGGTGGGCAGAAAAACTGCAAATTTTTTCCTCCAACACTTGTATGGGGACCTCCAGTGAAATTTCGATTTAGGGGTTTACAAATCAGTCTTTGCTTCAGCAAAATACCCAGCTATGTGGAGGCAATAATCAATTTTCCGTTTGTGGCTCTATAAAAATTTGAAGGGTAATGACTAATAACTTGTTTCACTTGGCAACCATTCGTTTGCATCAGTCACAAATTTCACTTTTCTCAGTCTGTATGACAGCCATTATCAAATGTTTCATGCTCTGATGAGTGCCAAATCAAAATTTCTTCAGAACGACAGGGTTATTGTTCAATTTGATTAACCTGAGCATTTGAGTTCACAGATACTTCAATCATTCAATGAAATTGTCCCTGCAAGGTGTCTGAGGGTGTCACCATCTTTACATGCAATGCGAAATCCCTATATGCTGATAGATTCCATTTGTAATCCATATACCAAGAATGAGGATGACTGTCTTATTCTTTAATCATTTTTGACGAGCATTTTTCCCTAGGCCTTAGTAACGGGGGAAGAAAAGCTGCATCTTCCTTATCTGAAAATCTTTTCAACCAGGAAGAAGCTTCCTGTCTCCTATTGAATTGAACAAAGTGGGTTGGTTCAACAGTCTGGGGGCAGGTTCAGGCATGCTACAAAGTTTGTGGAGACGTCATTCAAAAATATGTGAAAATATGTCCACAGTGTAAATTAGATAAGGCATTTTAATTGTCAGTTTCCAAACGAAATCCTCTTGTTTGGCAAGCCCTAGATCCTGCCAGGGAACAGTGGAATCTCATAATCTTAGAATTACCGTACTGATCAATGCGCAAATCTATCAAAAATTTGTAGAAATACATTTATAAATGTGATCCATTCTTGAGGTAAAGTACAGAAAAATTGGATGTTATGTTGTCAGATTGTGTCTACCCAATACTTTGCAGCTGTCAACCAGCTTCTGAAAAGGCTTCCGGTACCTTTGAGATTATGGGTGATTGGCAGTTTCCTGCTGCTAGACAAATGCAGTCTTGTCTGCTGCTCTCTCCAATCATGTACTCCTTGTATAGCAAAACCCAACGCAGTCATTGTGGTCTTAGCTTGACCACTTCTAGTTATCAGCTTGTTGGGGCACAGCGACAAAGTCAATTGCAAGCTGCCTGCCTGCAATGGGAGCTACTCCTGCCGCTGGGGACCATAGACTTGAGACATGTATTGTGAGTTGGTAAAAGAGGGGTTAATGCAAATACTTCCTCTTCAAGTCATTGCTTTCTAGTATAAAGGAACATGAAGCATAGTGTAGTGGGGCAAACACAGTGGTGCCAGTATCAAGTGGCTAAGCATGAGGACTCAGGACTAAGGGGTCATGAGTTCAAATCTGATATGTGACACAATAAAAACACCATTCACCAATGAGGAATGCAAAAGGAAACCATCTCATGAAGACCACTTACAGAGAAAAAACCCAGAGCCCTGTCTCTGGTTTCTTCCAAGCTTGATATCAAGTATGCAACTCAGTGGAGCAGACACCTAGGTTAATTAATGGTCCCCCAACTGAGCAGTTGGAAAAACGGAAGTATCAAAAACAGAATTAAAGTACAGGAAAGCACTTCCAGTGGATATGATATTTCAAGTGCCAAAAAAGAAGTTTGAATTGAATTTAGGCTAGTTATGATACATCAAGCAATGTAGCAAAGGGTGCCCAAATCTAACTAATAAAACTCTTCCCACTTCAGTTAGCCAAATAGGTACTTGATGAAAACTCAACTTTTGGCTAGACATCGATGACCACTTACGTGAAATTCGCCGATTTTTATTATGCTAAAATGAAGTCTGTCAAAGTCGCAAAAGTCAACTTTCTTGGTTTAGTTAAATAAACAGGCTAATTTTCGGAAGTACAGCTTCCCAGACAGGTCCGTGAGGCAAAGTTCTTCATGGCCTTGAGATTATTTGAGAAATGAGAAAAATCGAATTGAATTAGGCAGTGGTTGCTGAAAACAGTGGCCAACTTAAGGGAAAATATTCGCTATTTCAAGACAAAAACCAGACAAAATATCTGAGAGGAGAGCATTGCAAACTGTACCAAAAGAGGGCCCGCGATGCACAAGTTTGATGCCTTCGAAAAAATCTGATAAAGCTATGCAACAGTGCATATACATACAGTTTTTCTAAGAAGATATGCTTCTGCAAATGGATTTGGAAAATCCACAGCTAATACAAAATAATCAGGGTGTGATGCAATTTTATGTAACACTGAGCATAATTTGCAACCGACAGACGAGGAGGTCTCACCTTCGCTTATCGAACCAAATAACTTCATACCCTCGCTTTGACAAAACCGCCATTATTGCGTTAATATCGTAATTCCCGATGCCAAACATGCTCATATGCGGGTTGAACCACGAACTTGGATTGAGCTCCTTGCAGACGTCATTCATTTCCTCTCTACATAAAATGTGAGCTCCCTGGAAGAGATTGTTTATCGCGTGAATAGCACACATTTGCAAACGCTGTCTCTCGTGGTAGATCTCTAGTTTCTGACCATTGTTGCCTTCTGCCATAACTTATGCCGGCAATCACTCAATGCTGGCCCCACTTGCGGCTAGCAGTGATGATCGGTACTTGCTTTGACTTTCCTCATCATCTTCGCCGATAATTGTGTCTTAGCTCATAAACAACCTCGATATCCAACCGCCCCTAGCTGCACAGATCCAACACGAGACAGGATTCCGAAGGTCTGTGAACTACGATAAAAGCCAGCCTCAAAATGTGGAAAAGTTTCAATGGTCCTTCAGATTTTTAGCAGGGTCAGTTCTGAAGGAGTAGAATTTGACACTTTTTATTATTATAAACTTCTTTCACGTTGGTATACTGCATATCTAAAAAGAAACTTATTCAAACCAACTGTTTACAATACTAGAAATCTAAGGAATACTAAAGAGAAAAGTTTTTGTAATTTAGTTTTCTTTTGCAATTTAATGCTATGTTGTCAGATTGTGTCCAGCCAATACTTAAGATTCGGAACAAAATTTAGATGAGACTATTGTGATGATTATTGTCATTATTTTCGTCACTTTCTTTTCTTCTTAAAGATGCCAAAGATCACGGACAACACTTCTCCGTTTTCCTGCTTATCCCGCGACTTGCGGGGTCGCTGCCAAATGGAATCTAGCTCTCCATATGTGCAGTCAAGCTGCTGCTTCTTCTTCACCGCAACCTCTGCAATATTGTCCTCTACTACCTTCTCGGTCCGCTCATCCGCTTCCTCTTTGAAACTTCCATTATCATCGTGTACTTCCAAACCTTTTCCTCCAGCACCCTAGCCCCCCTTGACTAAACCTTTAACTCTTCTGTACCTAGACTTTTTCTCCATTTCTTCGTTGCTCCCTTGAGTTTTCCTTTCCTTGTCATCCCCAGCATTTATCTGCTTGTTTTTCGCGTCATGTACGATCAAAATTTAATGCATTCCGCTTCTATGGTCCAGCTTTTATATTGATTGCTATAGTGCCCTTTGTTGGCCTCGATTTCGTGGAAAAGTATTGGTGATGATTTGGAGAAACGATGAAAATGGCATTCATCTGATGCAACAGAGACGCAACCCTGTCGTACTTTATTCCTAACACATTGTTGCACCACGATTGCCTTATACGCTCAAACAAGTTAAGAGCCAATTCTTAGTCAAACTGACTTCATATTACAGTATACGCGAGCTGAGAAGTACCAAAAGAGATTCCTTTTGGGCTTGAGAACGTAGGCCTGTCCAACAACAAATAGCTGATCAAATGTTATAATCCAACAGGCAAGATTCGGAAGCGGAAAAATATTTGGTAAGACTCGTTTAATGTTACACGTCAATTATATTCACTTGGTATTTGCATGTTTTTAGTTTATCAACATTTTTGTGGAAACAAAGACATGCAGCCAAGCCTGAGCTGAACTGCTACAGTTTCATTTACCAGTTGCTCAAATTTGCCTCATTGAATGACATTCTGTGCGTCATCTTGAATGCTCCATTAAGTTATTTTTAATTATTCGACCATGTGCTTCTTCTGCCACCAAATCTGCCAGCCATCTTATAAGCAGATTCTGGTAGGGGTGAGAATGGAAAGACAGCTAATGAGTTGAAAAACTGGAAACTATGGTTGGAAAATCATAATTTAATCAGAGCAAATCAGCCCACTGCAGTGGAGGAAGTGCCCATTAGCTTAAAACGTGCAAAACCTTTTTTGCTGTTTATGTGTGCTAGTTAATATTATTCTCTAATTAACTGCATTTGAAATTTTGCCAAAATTGCAAGTCAGATTTCACTGGGCAGACCACTCGCAAGAATATCGTTTTGCAGAAAGATGAGTAATTTCCCAGGCTAGCTATTACCAAATCAATGAGAATCATTGACTGTTTTCTTAAGTTTCACAAGCAAAAATCAAGATAGTTGTAAGCTTGATTCTGTAGTCATTCTGGTATAAATGGCAATAAGATTGGTTTGTGTTATGCTGTAGCAACTTTTACAGTATAGTGTCCTACGCATTGATTTTGATAGTACATTGATTTTCAAGTCTGGTGGGGCTTGTAGTGAGCCACCAACCCAACTTTGAATGCACACTTTTCCGCAGTCCATGCATCCAAATATCATGTACCTCGATTTCTCTGGAACCTTCTATTGTGATAATTTTTAGTAAATGGTATTGCTCTCTCAAATTCAAAATACTTCAATCTAGAATGAACAGTCTTTGGATAGATGGTTATTTGAAGGTCAGTTGCTGGCAGGCCTCATGTTTTTCAATGTGACCTTTATGGGTTGCCCTTGCCTTGGCACCATATGAAAAGAAAAGATTGTCATGACAATGGCCCATAACATGGGGATTTTAGTGGAGAGATGAAATTTGTGACTGCTCCAAACTTTTGTGTTCTGTTCCTGAAACAGCTTATTTGTCTACAATTAATATAGTTGATTCTTGTACCCTTCTTTAAGGACAATTTAGCGATGAATGTAGATGCAAATATAGATGAGGATTTCCAATGTGACCTCTTTGGTCCCGGAGAAGAGAATGATACTATTGAAAATGGAATCATTGAGCCAGAAGCCTTGAGAGTTAATTCAAAGGTGAGGCAAGTTTGCTCACAGGGAAACACACACATACACACACACACACATACACACACACACATACACACACACATACACATACACATACACATACACACACACACACACACACACACACACACACACACAAGCTACAAAGTTTATGAATATTAATTAATGCAAATTACTGACAACCACATGTTTTGATCTGTATCTGGATATAAATTTCCTAGCCTTATTTCAGTCATCATCGTATGCTTCATACCCGGATAGTTTTGAGTAAAGTGTCTTTAGAGGTTTAGGCAGAGTGTAGCACAAAGCATGCAAATAATTGAAAGTATATATAATAATTAAAACATATAAAAGAATAGATGTCAAGGCATGTGTTAGCATTCAGAGTATTTGCCAAGTAACAGCAACTTAACTGCGTTGCATACTTGATTTTGAGCGTAGCAGAAATCAGAGACGGGGCTCTGAGTTTTTTTCTAGGGAAGTGGAATTCATGAGGTTGTTCCCGTTGTCTTCCTTGCCAATTTTTACATAGAAATGCTTACCCGTTATAGTATTTTACTTTGAAGCATTGCTTTAATTAGCAATATTTTTGCATGTATTGTTTAATGGCCGTTCGCGCCAATACATTCCAACTTTTTGTGTTTTTTTCCTAGTTTTCCCTTGTTAGTCCTTCAGAAGATGACTTTGACATTCTGCTGAGTCGCGTGAAAAACCGCATTCAAGATGGAATGGGTGAAGCTATTTATGAAGTTGGAGTTGGAGGTAGATAAATTTTGAAATGAATTTATGAAAGTCATTTTTCTACATTGTCCACTTTGAACTTTTTTTTAAATATTGGATCAATGAGTTTATTAGGGTTATCTTCTTCAGTTTTCTGCTCTGTTCATTTATTATTTCAATCTATTGCTAGCTATTAAATCTAATCTTAGCCCACTATGCATGCCACATCTAGCTATGGGACCCCAGTTTGACATGTACCTATCTATGGCTATCTATCTATCTGTCTATTTAGTTTTTTACATCCATTTCTCTGTATTCAAATATTGTAGTTGCTCTCATAGAAGTAAATTTTAAGTCTGCAAAAAATGATCACAAACTGCTACTGACTGGCTTATTTAAGCGGAGAGTTTTTGCCCAAGACAGTAGCAGCAGTAAGCATACCCTTATCGTGATTATATATACATCAGATGAAGAAAATTTGTTGTCTCATAGATGGCGGTGACTCTGGGCTTAATTGCGACGATCTGAAGGCATCAGTGGCCACATTGAAAAGCATAGCTGATCATTTGAACTGTGACTCAGTTCTCCTAAGAGAGAAGGAGACAGAAGATGGCAAGATTGCTGAGTATCTGGTTAGAGAGAAAGTGGTTGAAGATGACTTCTGTGAAGTCAGGTACGTACAGAATGGTGGGTCTTATTAGTCAGCCTGGTTTCATGCATGCTTTCCTTGAAATTTGCAGACATTTGTAATATACTCTCGTGCAAGAAATCTCCCCCCCCCCTACTAGTCCTTGTGAAATAATCCCCACTGTCGAAACTTTCTTCAGAAGTCAACCCTATCTTCAATTCCCCCCTTCCCATGCATAACAACTGTTTAAGCAATGATTTGAATTCATTTCAGAGTGGCTGTTGTTGGCAATGTAGACGCTGGAAAGAGCACACTGCTAGGAGTCCTAACACATGGCTCGCTTGATGATGGTCGAGGAACAGCCCGTTTGAAGCTCTTTCGTCACAAGCATGAGGTAGAGTCTGGTCGAACTAGCAGTGTTGGAAATGACATTCTCGGTTTTGATAGCAAGGGTGACATAGTCAATAAACCAGACCCTCATAGTGAGTATTCGATTTGCAATGTCACGAAACGGCAGCTTTAAATTTCCAGGGCCTAATCATAATTACTTTATTATATGTATCATTATCATCGTCATCTGTTTCCAGCTTGTCCCGGCTGCGCCAGAGTCCCTCTTTATGCGGCTCTTCGCTTCCAGACTGCGTGATCTCGTGCCATCTCCGGTATTAAGCTAATCGCGTCCATGACGAACTTCACACAGTCGCGCCAACCCCTCTTCGGTCCACTCCTTCTCCGTTTGCCAGTCACTTCAAAATCCGTCACTTTCTGCAATAGGTCCTTGCCTTTCTATATGACCTTACCAGTTCAGCCTTCTTTCTACCACCATATTTTATGACATTTATACATCTTAAAATGGCCAGTGTGTTGTCAATGTGGCGGTAACAGATCGCAGGTTTTTGATTTTTTCCAAGAAATGATTTGGAAGCAACTACCTTGGAAATCTAATCGATTTTTGTCGTAGACTGCTCTGTAGTGTCACAGGAGGTATGTGTTCTATTGAATCGGATGTAAAAGGATAGGTCCTCTCTCTAGATCACCTTTTTCTTTCGTAGGCAATAAAGCTACCTTTTAAGAACAAAGTCTGGTCATCAGTATTATTGGTTGATGAATTCTTAAATGTAGCATTCTTTCTATTCAGGTGGAGCTCTAGACTGGCAACGCATCTGTCGGGACTCCTCCAAGGTATGTATCCGAGTTATGCGCAAATAACCGGACGGCTTTCAATACCTCTTGAACTTTTATGATTGAACTTATAGGATTGCCTTTTATGAGTTTTACCTAGCATCTGAAGGTAGATTTTTTGATACTGAGAAGCTTTTCCGTGTCGAGCAGTGTCCAAGCAAGCAGTTCCTTCTACTTGATGTTACCGCACCTTGAATGTTTATTCGAGGCTTGATTCGAACTACCAGCCATAGGATCAATAGGCAAGGTAGAATAAGCTCTCTGTGAGCCATGGCATCACTCGTGGTTTGTGTAGGTCAAGAATTGAGCTCATGTTTACCAGGACTTTTATTCCATAATTAACTCACCTAAACTGGCTCACGTTGCCGTCTGGTTAAAATGAGATTGTGTCACTTTCATTTCTGCTATGGATGGCACAGAATGCTACTGCAAATTGTTTATATTCATATTGATACGTACGAAAGTTGGCGATATTGATGTTCTAAAAAACAACTTGCTTGAACGTGAATTGTGTCGGGCCATGGCCGCCCAAGTGGGAAACATGTGGCAATGAACGATGATGACTGATGTGTAAAGAAAATAATCAAGTATCTGTTTACTGCTGCTTTGTATTGACCAGCGCCAGTTATTGCTACATTGACGTTGAAACTTCCTTAACTTGCACCACATTGAGTTTCATAATCTTAACAGGCAGGAACCTTACCACTGAGCTACCCTGACCCGTAGTTGTACCATTTACCTTTCCTTCACCTGTGCTTGAAGTCACAAGTAACAGGTTAGGTACTGCCATTTCTGTATTCCTTCTGTCTTATGTCTAGAGCTGATCCATGTTGTCCTTGCTTTTCAGGTTTTGACTTTCATCGATTTGGCCGGACACGAGAAGTACTTGAAGACGACTGTGTTTGGCATGACAGGACACTCGCCCGATTATGCTATGCTCATGGTATTTCTGTTGTTGTCATTAATTATCATGCCATTGTCGTTTACGGACCATCCATTTCTCTTGTCATCAAAAAGCTTCCGTTGTTCATTGGATCTGCTTTTTACGGTTTTTGCAAATACGAGACATCACAGTGACCATGTAGATATGAAAATACCAAATGCAAAACAATGATTCACGGTTGTGTGTGCTTGCTGTCCGTACGCTGTGACTTACATCGATTTCGCTTGGAATACTATCACACCTCTGTGCCACTCGATCCCGTAACCCCAAAGTCAGTTGGGACTTTTTTGGCTCATTTTTCCCAATTTTCTCTTGTCTCAGTAGCTTGAATTTCAATTTTCGGTATTCCTTCACCTAATTATCCTCTCACCTAACTCGCCCATCTTTTGTCTATTGACAGATTGGATCAAACATGGGTGTCGTTGGTATGACCAAAGGTGCGTAATTTTTCAATTTCAATTTTTCACTATTGTCACTGTCAGGCAATGTATTGGTGTTTATCAAGTCCAATTTGCTTTAAGGAGAAGGACATCAATAACATACGATCCAGTAGAATTTGTAAAGTGACTTTTGCTGATGGACAAAAACGAATCACTGTCTTGGGAATGACTTTCCATGGGCTCACGCCTTTGTTTCTTGCTATGCATAAACTGAATGCTCTAACCTTTTATGAATTGCATTTAAATCGCCATCTGATAAGTCACTTTGTAACTGACAAGCTAGAAATGCATCTGCTTAGTAGGTGTAAGCATTTTGGTGCGAAGGGCTTAAGAATTGCGTAGAGAGTGGTAGCATGATTTCGTCACACTGAAGATCTTTTCGTCTGACACTCATCAAACTATGAGACGTAGCATAGTGACCGACATGGGACGCTGAAAACTGTACAAAAATTATGACGTCACAAAAACGATATTTTCGTGTGATATTCATCAAAGTACAAAGCGTCGGGCAGTGGCCAATGTACGTCGATGAAAAATTTTCCAGAAGGACGTCCTATTCAATATTGATCACTAAATCACCCATTTGAGTATTGAGTAATTTTTCCCATACGTTTTTTAATGAAGCCAAGGGTAGTGGTCTCAACAGATCAATCAATTGCATTAGATCCTCACAGCCGCACCTACCTTGCTGCATCTGACTACAAATTCCGCAGTCTTATTTCGGCCATCATCTGGCGTTTCCCACTCCGACGACTGTCAGACAAAAAGATCTTCAGTGTCACGCAATTTGATTTAAAGTCAGAAGTCTGCGTTACTCCTCATTGCTCGTAAGAGCTGAAACAACTAGGTCACACAAAAGATCTAGTCGTCCAACCCTCATTAGAGTATGAAGCGTTTAATATACCCTGTGCAGTATTCAAGCAATAAGTATTTAAGTTCCATTGTATTACTTGATATTGATCCTCTTCTGCGTCGTCCCATTTCTCCCACCCATCAATCATTTTCAGATACAATTTTCATATTATCCTAGCTCCTTTTGCTATTCCATCAAGCTTCAGACGTCCCATTATTTATTATCGGCTAGCCGCCATTTTTCTGAACTCAAAGGCTCATAGACTCATAGGCTGGGAATTTTAATTTGTATCATTAAGGCAACAACGTTTTGATCGAATTCCGGCTCTCGGTTCGGCAAAAATGTTACAAGAACTTGCGGGTTTCTTCAATTTTTACACGTAAGCCGGCGCTTTGTCTCGTCCTCTTGATGTGACCACACCAGATTTAGAAAATAATTTTGGGATTCTCAGACAATGAGCAGCGAAAGCCATTAATTTTCTCTAGGTCGATTATCCAGTTGTGACCACACATCGTATTTTCTGTGTGGTTAGCTAGCTACAGAAACCCCCGTGCTTCTAAGTTGGCCTCTTAATTGATAATTTGTTGAATAAGGTCCATGTCCACTGAGGATCTTAGTAAGAGTCCACTGGCTAGCAAATATTCGCTAATTTTCATCGCTTAAAATCGAATCGAACGACGGGTAGGGAGTAGTTTGTCAGAGAGGTACTATCCTTAGCTACAGTATTGTGAGGTAGAGTGGCCATTTTCTGTCGTGGCCAGTTTCTGTCGTGGCCAGTTTCTGTCGTGGCCAGTTTCTTTCGTGGCCATTTTCTTTCGTGGCCGTTTTTTTACCCCTGAGCTTTGCGTCAGGTACCCATTAACTGCTGGCTGGACAGATAGAGGGCGAAGAGAAGCGTGCACGAGTGTGTCTCCAAACAACGACTTTCATTTTTTTTCAGTGAGTTATGTTGAAGAAAGGCCATGGTGGCCTATACAAAGCCCCAACAAGCGAAGAAAGAAGAAAGTGAAAGGCCGAGAGGAGAGAGAGATCACATCAAGTCTATTGATCTTAGATTTGAAAGATGGCAAGTTGTAAGATGTAGGAAAGTAAGAGGAAGGCAAGAGGTTCCACAAATTGCATGTTTTCGGGATGAATGATGAGTTGTGAGATAGAGTTTGTGAAGTAGGCAGTACAATAGACGTGCTATTATTACTATGCCAACTGACCCCTACCCTTCATTACGGTGACTGACCCTTATTAGTCACTAGCTTGGTACGAGAGGCTTGTAGCTCTCTAGTGTCTCCTTTAACAAGATCGCTGAAGACAACTATTCGATACAGTGTTTTTATTATCCCTATTTATTTTGCATTGTTGTGATTCATTCTGCCTCAGTGGCTTTGCATTAAAACTGCTTGATACTACTCTTTTTATAGCCGTATTTATTCTGAAAATTCTACCAGTCTTGCAGACTCTGTCTCTCTTTTTGGGTTCTCCCTTGGTGAGGTAGCCACGGGTCCTCCATTAACCATATTCACTTAGTCACTGCCATAATTTGTTTAGCTGGATTTTAGGCCAGATTTCCTTTCTGTCCCCACCTCTCTCCAGTCACCCTAGTTTGCGACTGGCTGTAGACGTCACTGGCTTGTGACATAAATTTGCTTAGTTGACCTTGGTATAAATACAATGTTCATTTGATTTCATGTAATGGCACCAATTAAGCGAGGTAGCCATTAAACAATAGCTTTTTTCAAGGGGCCTCCCATTTGCGTACGTAAAATCAAAGTCATTAATATACGTATGTTTTCTTTATCCTTCTAGAGCATCTCGGTCTGGCACTAGCTTTGAACGTCCCAGTTTTCGTCGTGGTCACGAAAATTGACATGTGTCCGGCCAACGTACTCCAGGACACCATGAAGCTGCTTTGCAGGATATTGAAGTCGCCAGGATGTCGAAAAATTCCAGTTATTGTTCAAAACAAAGACGACTTAATACTATCAGCGGCAAATTTCACCTCAGAAAGGTAAGGTTTTAACTGGATGAACAGAGCCATAGTTTTTTCGTTTCGGATATTTAGAATGCCGATGAGTGCCCCCAACCGAGTGACTATTTCAGTTGTGAAAAATGACAAGTGGATAAGGCGGAGTGGGGTAATTTCGATATCAGCCGTACAGGAAGGGAACCTATCCCCGTTTTCATTTTTGCTTGACCAGGGGAGTTCTGTTTGCTCAAGTTGAGCACCACACATGAAATAATTGACCAGAAAATTTATCGCGTTGATCAGGTCAACTCAACTATGCTACTCATCCCTTAGTTCGCGAGGACCGGTGTCGAACCCAGGACTGTCTCGCATTGCGTCAGGATAGCTCAGTCCTAAGATTCTTGCCCAATGATCCTAAGGCCGATGGTTCGAATCCACCCTTAGCTAAACTTTCTCTTAAAGTGAGGAAAGTCACAAGCCTTCTGTAATTTCAGACGTTTGAATCACGAGGTATGGTCGCATCAAGAGGAAGGACCTGGAGACTGTTTTGTCAGCAAAAAAGCCTTCGGCGTCCAAAAATCTACTTAAAATGACTTGATGAGATAACATGAATCTGTAAAATACTCTGTTGCCATAGCAGTTGACAGAACTTGGAGAGGAAAACATCTCACGAAAAGCAGGAAACTAGGATGGGAATGGGGAATTCCCGAAGTCAGACGCCTTAACCCTTTTTATTTCTTACTCTTGATTGCACAAGGGATCCTGCTCCACCACCCATCCATAGCAGGACTATTAGTTGCAAGAACAGAAACACTTTAATCGATTTTCTACCCTGACTCCGTGTCTGAACGTTATAGACTTGATTCCGCAACAAGAGAAACCCCCCTCTGTCAGCTTGTTTAAGAAGAAATTGCTCTTTTCAACGCAGGCTTCCTTCTAATTCCGTATACGGTATTCAAAATCCACAAGGGGGTAGCGCACTTAACTCAGTTAAGGATGGTGCTAAGCAAACTCGATTTCCGCCGACTTAAGCATGCTTTTAAAAATACAACCAATCAAACGTGTCCAGTAAACGATGGCATAGAGGACACGGAAAATTTCTTGCTGGTCTGTAATTTCTTTTAAAGATCGTAGAAATGATATTCTCGCTGGTGTTGACGATGTAATTGAAGCTTATGAATATTCTGAATGTTCAGATATCAACACGTTGTAACTCCTTCTATACGGAGAGGAAAAATTTCTCTCGGAAGCTAAAAAGTTAATTTTAACTTAGACCATTAAGTACGTTTCCGAAAGAGAAAGTTTTGGTTAAAGTCTACTGGTTTCGGTAAATAGGGACCTGATTCCAATATGTATTACTTTTTATTCATGTGATGTCCTGACGTGGCTTGCAACCGAACAGTAGTTGGACTCTTTGTTAAATTATTTATAGTGTTTTGTAGGTTTTTAATGGAATAAAGAAAAATCCACTTTCCGCTGCTTGTAGAAATCATACAGAAAAATGCCTGGGACCTTCGGATTTGGAAGCGAACATTCTATTGACAGATTGATAGATTTTAATGGAATTGATAGATTTTATTATCGAGAGAAAAATGGACGAAGTTTTCAAAAATAATCATATTCATCTTGATTTTATTTTGGTTTGGAGGACCCGTTGTAAACCAGCTTTGGATGAATGGCTACCCTCCTTCATTAAATCAAAATGAAATGATTTTCAATTCCTCTTCCAAATTTGCCCAGCTTATATTCAGAATGTTAAATCTACTACTATTTGTTTTAATGTTGCTGCTTTCCTTTCTTTATCGTAGGATCTGCCCGATATTCCAAATATCAAACGTCACTGGTGACAATATTGACTTGTTGAAGATGTTCCTCAACCTTCTGTCAGCTAGAAGCAGTTTCGTTACGAACCAACCGGCAATCTTTCAAATCGACGACACATACTCGGTTCCAGTGAGTACACTGACATCATTCACTCTTTTCAGTCGTTTTATTTACGCGATGGAAGAAGTCGTAGGCGATTCCCATAGCGATGCGATCATCGGGAGTGGTGCCATGGTGTAGTGGTTGAGCGTGCAGACTCATAACGCAGGGGTTATGAGTTCGAATCCTGCACGGGTCACAATAAGATCATCATTGGTGAGGAAAGCAATGGGAGACCACCTCATCAAATCCACCTCCCTAGAAAGAATTCAGAACCCTGTCTCTGGTTTCTGCTACGCTCGAAATCGAGTATGCTAAATACTATTTGTGAGGAAGGCAACGGGAAACCACCTCATCAAATCCACCTCCCTAGAAAGAATTCAGAACCCTGTCTCTGGTTTCTGCTACGCTCGAAATCGAGTATGCTAAATACTATTTGTGAGGAAGGCAACGGGAAACCACCTCATCAAATCCACCTCCCTAGAAAGAATTCAGAACCCTGTCTCTGGTTTCTGCTACGCTCGAAATCGAGTATGCTAAATACTATTTGTGAGGAAGGCAACGGGAAACCACCTCATCAAATCCACCTCCCTAGAAAGAATTCAGAACCCTGTCTCTGGTTTCTGCTACGCTCGAAATCGATTATGCTAAATACTATTTGTGAGGAAGGCAACGGGAAACCACCTCATCAAATCCACCTCCCTAGAAAGAATTCAGAACCCTGTCTCTGGTTTCTGCTACGCTCGAAATCGATTATGCTAAATACTATTTGTGAGGAAGGCAACGGGAAACCACCTCATCAAATCCACCTCCCTAGAAAGAATTCAGAACCCTGTCTCTGGTTTCTGTTACGCTCGAAATCGAGTATGCTAAATACTATTGGTGAGGAAGGCAACGGGAAACCACCTCATAAAATCCACTTCCCTAGAAAGATTTCAGAACCCTGTCTCTGGTTTCTGCAACGCTCGAAGTAAGCAACACAGTTGATAGATAAATGTAGGATCATATAAATATCTTCTATACTCTCAGGGAGTCATGTTTTCAAAGGAAAACAGACAAAAGGGGTTTCAGGCTCTATGTAACTTTTTAGTTTGCTTTTAAATTTACCACACTGAGCCATGCCGCTGTGATGTGGGGGGGGGGGCATATTCCTCGTCGCATCTCTTATCTTCATCTGTACGCCAGCTACCCATTCGCAGCTTGATGGTGGATAGAGGGTGGAAGGGAACCTGGAAACTTCAGCACAATTAGATGGTCTCTAACTTTAAGGGGAACAACCTATACCATGTTAGACTTCCTTTTTAACCATTTTGAAATAATTTTTAGGAGGGGGTCCCTTCCCCAGAGACTCGTTAAGAAAGGGCCCTCCATTTTAAAGTATGAATTGTAAATTGAATAGCGGTTTCTTGTGAACCAGCCTCTGCTTTTTTTTATACCTTTGATTCTACCTAGATGTCAAAGGCAAACAATATGACACTGAGAAGATTTTTGCTAACGAGCAGTGTCCAGGTCCTTCCTCTCGGTGTGACCACACATCGTGATTCATACGCCTGGAATTACAGAGAGCTGGCGACTCTTCTCACTCTAAGTGAGAGTCCAGCTGAGGGTGGATGCGAACCACTGACCGTAAATCAATGCTCAAGAATCTTACCACTGAGCTATCCTAACACCCTCCTAGCCTCTGCTGAGGGCCGGCTACCCTCTTTAAACTGCTTGAAAATGAAAAAAGAAGTGAAATAAAATCGATGCGTCTCATAGAAATTTTTCGAGAAATTTTTCTCAACTTTTTCGTCATAATTTTACTGTCGTATTGTTTGCTAGCTCTTGCGTGCCTCACAACTGAAAACAGCTATCATTATTGGTCAGAAGCAGAGAAAAGGGCGAGTGGAAGAAATAATGGCTCCTCAAAACGAGGCATGATTGGTACAGAGGCTGAAATGCAAATCTGACTTTATTCTTTCTTACTTTCACAACAGGGGGTTGGCACTGTTGTTTCTGGAACGACGCTACAAGGAGTGGTCCGTCTGAACGATGTGCTACTTCTAGGTCCTGACTCAACAGGATGCTTCCAGTCGCTTCCCGTCAAAAGTATTCATCGCAAGCGAATGCCAGTAAGAGAAGTAAGGGCGGGTCAAACGGCATCATTCGCTCTTAAAAAGGTATGATATTGCTCTATGCTATATGCTTGCACAATAGTACAACTTTCCTTGTGGTCATCAAGGAGTAATGAACTAACCAGTCAATCAATCGACCGATTAGTGCATCAGTCATTGAATCAATCAATCAATCAATCAATCGATGAAATGGAGACCAATCAAGCGTCATTCAATTAGTCAATCAATCAACAAGCATCAGTCCAACGTCAATCATTGAAGCATTCAACCAATCAAGCAATCAATTTAGCCATCAGTCAATCAATCTAGCCATCAATCAATCAATTGGAGACCAGCCAATTAATCAGTCATGCAGTCGATCAATCAATTATTTACCTTATCAAGTAATTATTGGGGAAATTAGTAGAAAAATCGAATCATCAATCAACCCATCAATCATCTCATCGACCATCTGTGGACGATTCTTCGTCATACTCATAATAAGCTGTGTGGTATAAGTCCTGAGTTTAACGAAGCTTTAACACATCATAGTCTTAATATTTCATATGAAAACTGTTGAAAAATGCGTTTCATTGGAGGCATTTGATATTTTAAGATCAAGCGACAAGAAATTCGCAAAGGAATGGTCATGATCTCTAGGGATTTAGAGCCGGCTGCAACATGGGAATTCGAAGCAGAGGTGTTGGTCCTGCATCACCCAACTACAATCAGTGCAAGGTACCAAGCCATGGGTGAGTCCCGATTTTCGACTTTTTTTCTTTTTCTCGCGCACTGCGATCCGGTTTCCCCTCGTTTCTTCGCACCCTCTACCCGCGCTGTCTCATTTCATTCCGAATTCTCACACACGGGAGTGCAGGTTTAGCGCTATATTTTGACGATATGCAAGCGAAAATCTAGTCGCCTTTGACATCTAGCTGTCCGTGCAACTGAGAGAGACTCATTATACGGCACAGTGGTTTTTAGCTGCAGGCTGTACGTTATCATGTGTACGAAGAATTGCGATGAGTGGTTTTGCCTGCTTTTTTGGGACTCGAGGTGGCGGGTGCTACTTGGCCATGTAACACGAATTTCTCGTTGTAATTCAACTTTCAATGAGAGCATCACGCCACCAGTCATTCCATTTTCAGTCAATCCGCGTGTCAAGCCTTCTAGCAATTGGTCGATCAGTCAATGGTCTAAGCAATCGATTCCCCATGAAAACAGATCTGAAATCGATCGAATCACCAAGTCATTGCTACATTTTTCTTTCATTGGTTCCATTCATCATCCATTAATCCATTCATCTTTCAAACTATTAGACCGATCAATCAGTCAATAGATCAACTGACTGAATTAGTTGATACATTGATCCGCCAATCACTAAGTGTTCTTCGCTGCGTCTCATACTCGATTTCGAGCTTAACATAAACCAGAGACAGGGTGCCTAGTTTTTTCCAGGGTTTGGAAAGCATTCTTCAATTAACGAATCAGTTATCAGTCAATCTATTAATCAAGAAGAGGTCTGAAATGATCAATGATTCCATTTATGTGTTACGCATTTCATTTGAGGTTTTTATTCATAATCGTGCATATTTCGGATCGGTTAATTGACGAGTCAATCAATTAATCAATCATTTAATGAATCAGTCAATAAATTAATCATTCAATAAATTAATCATTCAATAGATTAATCAGTCAATAAATTAATCAATCATTCAACCAGTTACTCGTTCACTGGACCACTTTGTCAAGTCGAACAGCTAGGGATCTGGTAGTCTCTACAGAATCATTCTATGCTTTTGCCTAGTAAACTGCTAAATATGCTTGAATCAGTTATACGGTCATGATCAATCTTTTGTCAGTTCACTGTGGTAGTCTACGCCAGACTGCTACCATACTCAGGATGGACAGAGAACACCTAAGAACAGGCGACAGGGCTCTCTGCCACTTCCGCTTCATCAAAAACCCGGAATACATCTTGCCCGGTACGAAAATGATTTTCCGCGAGGGCAGGACCAAGGCGGTCGGGACAATTACCAAGCTGTTCAATGAGACTCCGGGACAAAGCTCGCACAACACACGTACCGGAAAATCGACCAAGGCTCAAATGCACCAGAAAGCACAGCAAGCAAACCGGACTCGGAATGTATCAAAGAAGGTGCCCACCAACGAGCAAACGGCTGCTGCCGCAACGAAACAGCAAACAAGTGCGTGCGACACTGTGCAATCGCTACCAACAGCAAAGATAACCACGATAGAAAACGGTACGTCGTCAAATACCAGCATTGATACAAAAGAATGCTAAGGAGTAGTACTTGAAGCTAAAACACGTAGCAAATGTACAGTCTTTAACGAGGAAAGACTACTCACGCTCCAAGTGTTTTATTTCAAATTTGTATGTAGGACAGTTACTAGAAAAGACCCCTTAAAAAGGACGGTGTCTTGATGAAGCTTATGCTTGACTATTGCAGTAAACCTCGCTATTCTCACTTTTGGCCTGGTTTAGAGAAATTAATGCTTCAGCTATATTCTCGTATGTATGTGTGTATCTGTAATGTATAGAAACTCTCGATTGAATTATGCTTTAATGGTTTTATCACGACCGTTTTCATCTGTTGTTGTGTGTATAATTTTATACTGTGATGAGTGCCGGATGAGAAAGACTGTCTTATGTTTACAATCCTTGCTTTCTTCAAAGCAATTATCATTTTATGTCACATCAAAAAGCTTGGTATACTTTCACGATATTTGCTTTCTTCAAAGCAATAATCATTTTACGTCGCACCAAAAAGCTTGGCATGTTTTCGCGATATTTGCATTCTTCAAAGCAATAGCCATTTTACGTCACATTTGATAGCTTGGTGAATTTTCACGATATTTTCTTTCTTCAAAGCAATTATCGTTACACTAAAAAGCTTGGTATACTTTTACGATATTTGCTTTCTTCAAAGCAATTATCATTTTACCTCACACCAAAAAGCTTTGTGAAATTTCCCGACATTTGCTTTCTTCAAAGCAATTATCATTTTACGTGGCACCTAAAAGCTTGGTATATTTTCACGATATTTGGTTTCTTCAAAGCAAGTATCATTTTACGTCGCATCGAAAAGCTTGGTATACTTTTACGATATTTGCTTTCTTCAAAGCAATAATCATTTTACCTCACACCAAAAAGCTTGGTGAAATTTCCCGACATTTGCTTTCTTCAAAGCAATTATCATTTTACGTGGCACCTAAAAGCTTGGTATATTTTCACGATATTTGCTTTCTTCAAAGCAAGTATCATTTTACGTCGCATCAAAAAGCTTGGTATACTTTTACGATATTTGCTTTCTTTGAAGCAATTATAATTTTACGTCACACCAAAAAGCTTGGTATACTTTTACGGTATTTGCTTTCTTCAAAGCAATTATCATTTATACATCACACCAAAAAGCATGGTGAATTCCACGACATTTGCTTTCTTGAAAACAATTTTCACTTTTACGACATAGCAAAAAGCTTGGCATATTCTCGCGATATTTGCTTTCTTCAAAGCAATTATCACTTTACGTCGCATTAGATTGCTTGGTGTTTCACGATATTTGCATTCTTCAAAGCAATGATCATTTTACGTCAAATCAAAAAGATTGGTATATTGTCACGATATTTGCTTTTTTCAAAGCAATTATAATTTTACGTCGCATTAGATAGCTTGGTGAATTTTCATGATATTTGCTTTCTTCAAAGTAATAATCGTTTTACATCGCACCAAAAAGCTTGGCATATTTTCGCGATATTTGCATTCTTCAAAGCAATAGCCATTTTACGTCACATTTGATAGCTTGGTGAATTTTCACGATATTTTCTTTCTTCAAAGCAATTATCGTTACACTAAAAAGCTTGGTATACTTTTACGATATTTGCTTTCTTCAAAGCAATAATCATTTTACCTCACACCAAAAAGCTTGGTGAATTTCGCGACACTTGCTTTCTTGAAAGCAATTTTCACTTTACGTCGCATTAGATTGCTTGGTGAATTTTCATGATATTTGCATTCTTCAAAGCAATGATCATTTTACGTCAAATAAAAAAGATTGGTATGTTTTCACGATATTTGCTTTTTTCCAAGCAATATTCGATCCATCAGTTATAATGTTTTAAGTACTCGGGTATTTACTGTTTACACGATTGTCAATCACAGTTTTCCACAAATTAAAGGAAGTCGACAGAATATTTTCCACTGAGACCTTTTGAAGATAAGGTCCCACCAAGATTTCTACACGTAGGCAAAAATTTTCCATTCAAACCCTTCATTGATAGGTAGTTGTTGTGAGCACAAATTTATCACATATCATTGGAAGAATCCGCACATTTCACATTTGTTATTATCTAGACATCTATTCAAAGCAAGCAGAAATATCGATACAATTAGTGTTGACTTGGCATTATTTCATACGAATTCTTCAAATCTTTTCCGACAACCATATCGCTGATCGGCACCCAGTTTGAATGACAGTCTTGAACACGTTGTATAATGGAATCTGCAAAGAGATGTTGAATGCATTTGGTTAGGTTCTCAATGATAAATTTTCTCAGAAACAAAACACTGCTTTAAACTACCCAAAATCTAACGGTTGTAGAATTGAACAGTCAAACAGTCGCATTAGATAGCAAGAGGCCTCTGTCGATGATTATCGAGGAAATGATTGGGATCTTAAGGCACATTTGTGGAAAGGAGGAACATCACCTGATCAAATTGGTCGCACTTGGAATGGCAAAGGGAGGGCTGAGGAAACAGAGGAAAACCCAGGAGGTTCAAGAAAGATGTTGTCGAAAGATGATGCCGAAATAGCTTGCATAGTACGATTGCGATCGCAGAAAGCAGGGCAAGAAGGAAAGCGGTTGAAATGCAGATAGCTAGCATCAACAGGTTCACCGGAACCCGGGTGGATTTTCATGTAAATAAAGTCACCCAGAGATCTTTTCTGCCTTGTTTGCTTGCCTAATATCAATTAGATGCTTGGCGGGTACCGTAAGGTAATCGGTTTGTAATAGGTTTGTAATCGGTTTGTAATCGGTTTTTAATCGGTTTGTAATCGGTTTGTAATCGGTTTTTTTTTCAAAATTATCGGAGTTGATTAAAAAAGCTAATCAAAGCCTTCTTTACAAATAAAAACACTAATGGATAAATAACACAAATCGTTAATCAACACAAATAAATAATCAGCATAAATCGAAAAGTTGGATATGTTAAATGAATAAGGAAAGCACGATGAAATTTCTCGCTATGCTATACTCTCTATATCATACATATAGTTAGCTTTCATATTGAACGCATTGGTTTCTGGTTGGTAGCGACATTGAAGGGTATATAAAAACCTTGAATCGATCGGAGAAGCATAATGTTGGAATCAGCTGAACACCGAATGAGTCTATCCTATAGTATCTATATATAGACATTGTTCCCTTGTGTCATAATGTTGGAATCAGCTGAACACCGAATGAGTCTATCCTATAGTATCTATATATAGACATTGTTCCCTTGTGTCATAATGTTGGAATCAGCTGAACACTGAATGAGTCTATCCTATAGTATCTATATATAGACATTGTTCCCTTGTGTCATAATGTTGGAATCAGCTGAACACCGAATGAGTCTATCCTATAGTATCTATATATATACATTGTTCCCTTGTGTCATAATGTTGGAATCAGCTGAACACCGAATGAGTCTATCCTATAGTATCTATATATATACATTGTTCCCTTGTGTCATAATGTTGGAATCAGCTGAACACTGAATGAGTCTATCCTATAGTATCTATATATATACATTGTTCCCTTGTGTCATAATGTTGGAATCAGCTGAACACTGAATGAGTCTATCCTATAGTATCTATATATAGACATTGTTCCCTTGTGTCATAATTTTGGAATTTAGCGTGAATTGTAGCGGGAATGGTGACAGTTGGGACACTCACCGTTTCCCCATCCTGCTCCTTCCCAATGTCATGATGTTCCATTTCTTCATCTCGAAATTTGTGAATTATCTACAAAGAGAAGCGTTGAATCAAACTGATGGAAAACAATCGAAAAGAGGACATGGGACTAAGCAACTATCCATGTTCTGTACCTTAAGAAACGCTTCAATAGTAATATGGAAACCTTCCATTCAAATTCAATTTAAACTACAATTGCAAATCTCTCTGATACATAAGTGGTTTGAAATCCGCTTGCCTGGCTTAGGGTTTACAATGTAAGACTGATGCATGGTAAATAACAAAATATATATAAACATATTGTAAGGTGATTTAACTGATATAAGGGGACAGGTCTGATAGGGGAGAAGGATTGGATTGCTCCAAGGTTTGCTTCTGCAGTGAAAGATGTAGTAGGAGGTACGAATGGCTATAGTGGAAAGTTTGGAGATGAGGAAGCGTCTACGTTGTGGTTCAATGGAAAGGGAGTTGCACATTTCAAGAAAAGTATCACAGGAGTTCCTGAAGACGCCCAAAACGCTGATGGAGAGATTAACGAAATGGAAAAATTTTAATTGCTTTTTGAGTTCGGTTAGGAGAGGGGCGTACTTGGTCCTTTCTCTATTTGAATTGGAGACAAGGTTAGTTTCAAAGCCGACTGTTAGCTCTAAAACGTTAAGACAGTTATTGTTAATTTCAAGCAGTAAACCCAGCTGTATTAGTCTCCAGTTATGATGGATGGGGAATGAAAGCCGGGCATATCAGCACAAAGAAAAAGATCCTTTAATTGCTTTCAAAGGTGTGGCGAGGAAATTTAAAGCCGAGTTGTGGCGCCGAGTAAAGCATCCTTGGTTAAGGTATACTTTACATCCCGTCACAACACGAAGAAATCGGAGTCAGCTTTTTGGAGGGAAGTGGATCTTCGTGACGTGGTTTCCGGATGCCTTCGTAGCCGGTAGTGTTTTGATTTTGAACCGTGCAGCTTTCGAACCCACGACCCATCGTCGTGAATTCGCACACTTCAAGGAACCTCACTAGTAAGGGATCAATATTTTTGTTGAGTCTAGGATCGGGTGGAATTTTGTTATTCACCGCTTTGGAAAATTCGTCGTCCTGACTTTGCACTCAAAAGCAGTAAGATCAAGTAGCTATAGTAATATCAGAAGAATATTTACGTTTTGTTGGGTGGCTCCCGGTACGTTTAAATGTTTTGATGCCAGGTCGAAAACAACTCCGTGTTGATTACGTACATAAAAATGATCACAGAGAGAAGACAGGAAACGCGTCAAATCTTTGAAATTAGCAGGGTTTTCCACCTAATTACGGCAAATTATGGACAATAAATTCATCTCATTACTTCAGAAAAGATCAAGTGTAATCCTGTTTCAAGTTTGGCCCATTTAACAAACAAAAGAATTAAAAAAAAACAGGAAACATGTTTGCGTTTCCAGAGTTAGTCAGAATATCTTATTTTCTATTAGGAGGTATCTTTTCTCTAGTGCAACCCGAAATATTGTTTCTCCATAACTTGCCATCTTTCAAACCTAAGATCGATAAACTTGATCTTATCTCTCTCTGCTCTTAACCTTCCCCTTCTTTCTTCCTTTGTTGGGCTTAGTATAGGCCGTCGTGGCCTTTACTCAACACAATTTACTAAAAAAAATCTGGAATTAAGTTAAGTAGAAATTACCTCTAGCAGTTCTTTATGACTTTCTGGGTCATCAGATAACAGTTCGCGTAATTGACTAAAAGAAGAAAAAAATACGAGTCCAGCCTTTCCATCTCTCATATTATCAATCATTCATCTTCCACAGCCATCATAGTCATTCTTAATCATGATTATAATCATTGTTAATTTCATTAATAATGATCAGAAGAGTTAATAATAATAATTAATTTTATTAAACAAAATAGTTAAGAGAAGTGACCTGATGCCAGTAGCAGGGAAACGGCAAGGGAATTTACCCCCTTTTCATTTAATCTTGACCAGGGAACCCCCTCTTATTTTTCTGTTTATGCCGAGCAACAAACCTACCATCAGCTCCAAGGCAATTTCTTGCGAAGGTAGGACTCCCCAAGGTGCTGTTCATAAGCTGAGTTAGCAAAACTATCAAGTTTTGACCATCAAGTCAAAGCCGGAGCAATGAAATTCCTAAGCAAGTTCTCTGCTGACTATGCTAACGATGAATGTTAGTCATAGTAGCATCTCTTGCTAATCGTTATCAATAATCACCATAAATCATTGTGATCATCAAACATGATTACCAATTAAGTTTGTAGGATAGAGTTACGAATAGTCCACAGCATCAATGACTGACCAATTACTAACCTATCGTAATGTTCACCAATGACCTCCTCCACAGCAATCGTGCAAGCCATTGCAGCCTCCTTACCAAACAATGCCGATCCAACACCTTTCAAACAAAGATCCTTCCATTATTTTCATATTTACCAACACTAGTTGTGCTACTCCTTGCTGTACCATGCTCATGTAGTCATTTAGTTATTAAGTTATTTTGTCATTTAGTATTTTACCATTCCCGTCCCATCAATGCTTTGTCTATACAAACTTCTTGTTCTGTCTCTGAAGAAGATTGCAAACCAGGCGTTTCCAAAAATAAACGAATTTATCATGATCCGACAACAGTAATCCACTGAAAAAAATCCAATATGCCAGGAACCCATTAGAATGATAGATGAAGCACGCAAGAAAGTCTGGTGATCCGTTATATGTTGATAGATCAAGATCACAATCAAGACAGTAAAACACAATAGTCTCAGCACGATTCGCATCAAAAATTAACCCAGGAAAAGGAGCGTTTATTCTTTTGAGGAGGTCTAACAAAGGCAATGTTCCAGAAAGAGTATAATGTTTCACGTCGCAGGCAATCGGTTCACTAAGATCCCCAAATGTTTCAAAGGGTTGGTAAACATGGCTGCCCAGGGTCAGTAGCTGTCAACACAGCCATGCAATCCCACCACACTCATGATCTCAGCATTGCAAGGAAGAAAATTATTTTTACAATGCTCATGCAAATACAGGCATTGCTATGAACTGAGGGAATGTGAGAGGTCATTTCAGCAAAGTACCTTAACAATGTTCTTGGCCATGCTCAGAACATCCAATTAATCATTGCACAATGAGGTGAATATAGAAAAACTATGTTTGCAAATAAATCTTAACATCATTTGACATTCTTCAAGCCTCTAAGAAGAGTATGCTTAAAGACAAGATAGAATGAAACACTTGACTCACATAAATAGATGTCAATAACTGTAAGACTATTCAATCACACTAGTAACAAAGCTGCTTGAGGCCTGCAATTTGTACCAGGTTGTTCCCCATCGCTTTCACTCTTGTTAGCCCTTGTAACAATTTTGGCGTGATAAGAAGTTACAGCTCCTTCCTTGAATTGCAGGCTCCGAAAATAGGCTCGTTTGGGTAACTAATGTAGTAGGTATGGTATGTTGGTATGGGTATGGGTATGGTATGGGTATGGGTATGGGCTGTTGGTATGGTTGGGGTTAGATAACACGTATACTGAGCAGAAGGTTCTTGTACATCTTTTCCCTTGCCGTTTTACACCAAGCATTGTACAAATTGTAAGATATTTATGTTTTCTTTTTAAGCACCTTTCTTTCTACAGGACAAACATTAATAACAGCAGTTTTTTAATAGTTGAAGTTTTCATCCTGTTAAAAAATTCGATATTATTATTACCGGACTCGACTTTACTCACCTAATGCGTACCCTGCAATGTTCCAGATTGGCAGCAATGCAGTTGGCCTAACCCTGTTTTTTAGGATAAGTTGGTTCATAGTCTTCAAATGAGCTTTCTCGTCATCCCACATTTTCTATGGTGGTTAAAAGGAAAGGCAAAAATCAGAAGAAGCAATTTTCATTACAAATTGAACATAACAAGACGGGAATTGGATATTGAGAATGAACATAGATTGGAAAGAAATGCTACTGAAACGCTACAAGCACGTTTTGCTTCTGTCTTGCTTTGCACAAATGAAGGATAGTATTACCGTTTTCTCCGAGGAATATGAGGATGAAGGATAACTTCATTACTCATTCGTCAATCTCAGAACCCCAAAATTACCTCGTTCCATTCTTAATATGTGGGCCTATATTTCAACTTTGAGTGGCTTCCTGCCAAGCAGCTTCCATAACAAAATCTAGTACTACTTGACAATTCCAATTGAATGTTTTACTTTCTTAATTAAGCAACATTGGTGTAAGTTTATCAAGCAGACTTAATTTTAAATAACTGACAAAACATGAATCACTGAGTGGCCATCCGTGGAAGGGTTTGATCCATACAGTTAGTTACGTAATATTCTGTCTGTAGTGACGTTGTTTGATCAAAACAATGTCTGGTTACCACTGCCAATACAAATTCTTGACGATAGGAAGAAGAGCAAAAAACCTAAATTTTCTTGAATTAAGGGCATGAAGCAGTCCCTATCTTTCGCAATTACCTGAATGAGCTCTCCAACCGAACCCTTCCTTCCTAGGACAGCTATTTGTCCTGCGTATATTTTATCAGCTCCGTATTCTCCAGCGTGATCCACGCGCAGAATTTTATCCACTAATTTAGAAGCTCTTCTTTTGTAATATGCTTCAGCTTCATTTGGTTTTGTACACAAACATCTGCAAATGATTTTAGAATTATTCAAGCTTTGGATTCTCACAAGCTGCAATCTGCCAGTAGCCATTTTGTACATCGGGAAATTTCATAATAACCTCGTTATCATAGCAGGCGTGAGGTTGTCCCAAAAGGGAGGTCACTCTGTGCGTCTCTACGTACAATTAATCATTAAGAAATTAATACAAACGATAATTTAAACCAAACTACAGCATCAATGACAAAGCTCCATGCATTAGAAACGAAAAAATGATAGGGAGGTACATTGTACGGAGGGAGAGCACCCTCATTTGCTTTCCAAACAGAACAAAAATAGAAGAAAAAAGGGATGGAAAGATTTTAACACTAAAAATTTTGTTGGCTGTATAAAACTACACCCTACTGTATTTGGAGATGCCATGCATCCTCGATTTTATCATTCACATAATTTCCTAAAGGGAGTTGATAGTATTTCTTGGCTGCAAAGGAATACAACGGCTTGCCTCTACAGGCAAGAGAAATCGAATCTCGACTTCCTGCCAGACAGTTTTCGATGACTATTGTAATCACATTTGATTTTGTACGTATCTAATCTGTAAGCAAGTTTCATTTGTATGTTTTCTTTAATTTACTATATCTACGCTTACGTTCAAAAAATATTGGGGCACCCTCAAAATTTCGAAGAGTTTATATGCAAGAGATTTTGAAGGACTATTTGTAATCGTTTCTCACCAAGCAAGTAAGAAAAATTTAGATGACTTTTCGAAAAAAGTTGCTTACGCCAAAATTTTGAAAAAGAGTGACTGAAACAATAATTTTAGATCTTGAAACACAAACTTGAGATTTGCAAAAGTAACAAAATATCTTGAGAAAATTATACTGCACTAAACAAGCAGGCCCCTATTGATAGCATTATTTTATATATTGATCGATCATTCCATCAAAATATTCGTATATCATTCTCTTTTTTAGTCCAACTTGAACCTACAAGAGTTGATAAGCTAAGGGAAGTACCTTTCCACGGAATAGTTTCACTCAGGTCTTATTGACGTAGTGTTTTGCTACAGAAATTGACACATAATGCTAGTATTTTTGGTTTTTAAATGACCTTACGGGAAGGAGCTACCAGCTGTTCCGCAATTCATAATCAACAGTGAGGAGTCCCTCGTATTTTCCATGAATCTTACAGCTTGCCATCATTCAAATCTAAGATCAATAAACTTGATCTGATCTCTCTCTCCTCTTAGCCTTCTGCTTTCTTCTTCCTTTCTTTGTTGGGGCTTTGTATAGGCCACCATGGCGTTCCCGCAACATAACCCACCAAGAAAATGAGCCACACGCCACCATTTCCTTGTGCACATATGCACGCAATACTTTTCCGAATTCCCGCAATTTTTCAATTTTCCTTGGGCCATTTTTTGTCATTTTTTTTTTATTCAAAATCAGGATCGAAACTGCATTTTGTAACTAGGCCCATAAGAATTGTGCGCCCTATCACAGTCGGAATTTATAAGGCGAATGAGGTCTCCTCAAGCACAGTTTTGAGAATGACACAGTTTTGCGAAACTGATAAAGCGATAAAAAGAGCCTTTAAGTTTGCTGTTTTTCATCTCATTGCTTCTAAGATTAGCCCACACCAACAAAATGCTCCTGCATCCACGCGTAGCATGGTTTTTGAGTCCATCAGTTCACGTCCGTTCATTTCAATCGATCAATTCAGATTAAATAAAGCTTTCAAGAAAGTCGACCTGATGGTAAAAAGTGCACTTATGGCACTTCAACGGAGACAGTCACCGAAATGACACTCTTAGAGCTACTGGACGCATAAGACACGGGTGAACCCGACCTACTTCATGCACAGCGAGTATGCTACCATGGAAACGGGCCTGATGGCAGCAGGACGCATCAACATCTTACAATCTGATTTGCTTCTGAAGGTGGCACAGTATCTATTGTTTGTTCCTCACTCCGTTGAAGAACTCTTTTCAGTCATGGCCTCTCGTCCTAATCTGAAGAGAATAGGTCAGAGGCTCCAGTGAACTCATCTGATACGGATACCTTCAACGACGCAACATTTTATCCAACGTGTCTGTTTTCTCCCTCGAGTAAGAGTCAGGTTTACTCGTCAAAGTTTGTCACCTAGCCTACTTTTCTCTCGATTAGGATCTCAAAAACTCTGAATGTCTGGTGCGAAGCTTGTCATTTTATGTAGGCGTCTTTCCATGCTATCGAGAGCTCTGCAAATAGAAACTTGGATGACCTTTTCCAGAAATGAAAATCAGTGAAGGAAAACTCAATCATGAAGTGTTCGCTAATAATCTAATAATTGGGTCTATCACCAATGATTCGATCCCTTCATTTTGTATGGTTTTCCTATATCTTTGTTGGATTTAAGTATTTCCCACAGAGACAAATTTTC
>OZ032119.1:3520175-3589968 GCA_964026355.1 Pseudorhiza aurosa
TCAATTGCCGATTTATTTCTCAAGTAATACGACTGTTCACTGTTCTTTTTGGGGTGCAAAATAATGCCTTCTTTCAGGCTGTGAATTCCATTAGAATCTCAGCTACAAAGAATACAAGACTCGAAAGGACTGTCCTCATCTCGGTATCAGCCAGATGTGCATCTTTTTTCTTCTGCGTTAGGCTAGTTTCTTTTTTCGAAGATTTTGGGTGGCTTTGAGCCCCCCTAAGCTGTTCCGATTCTCCGAAAAGACCTTTGTGGTCTTGCTCATTTACTGGCTTTATCTTCTCGTTGCTTTCTTGACGATTCATTGTCTATGTTGAGGTGATACTTTCTCTTTGATTTAATTTGATTTAATTTGGTACATCGCAACTCCCCCCCCCCCCCCCTGCTCGTAGTTCTTTTTCTAACTCTACACCACTGCTCCTAGATGATTCATCCCAAACTGTCCAGTTTACCTCAGTTTGCTACTCACGCGCTGAGCTGGCAATGATCGATAGCCTGAGGATCCCAGTCGAACACTCTGCTGAATGAGCCAGACTTGATCATTCCAAAATCGCCTAAACATTGTGTATTTGGCTCATTAGAGAAAAAGACTCGAGTTTGTTGACCACGGTTCGTGTTAAAATGTAACAAACAATAATCATCATCACAATCGTCATCTTCATTATTATCATCACTTTTATAATCATCACCATCATCATTGTCATCACAATCGTGATCATCACTATTATCATCACTTTTCTAATCACCATCATCATCATTATCGTCCCTTTTGTAATCACCAGCGTCGTCATTATCATCAACATTTTCGTCATCATCAACATCATCATCCTCCTGCTGTACTATCATGGAAGCAAAACGGGTCCAATCCCCCTTGAAGACAGATTCCAATCCGCCCTCCAGAAAGCTTTCCTACAAAGCAAACTCAGCTTCCCATCCTTCTAAGGTCGGCAGCTGAGTAGCTGTCTGTTAGTTCTGGTACTAAATTCAGTATGGTGCTGTGGGTTGTGCCCATCGAATGTACCAAAAGTACAAGAAGATTCTTGGCTATAAGTAGCCAACTCTATGTCATGGTCTTTATGCTTCCTGCTGTGTATGTGCTCAATCTGCCTGTAGCAGCCTTGTAACAGCTGTGAATCACTGTTTATTCCTGTATCAGCGGGCGACAGAACACTGATCATGCAATGTTCATGTTGACACAACCTTTTCGTCGCTGCCATCATGCCCGAAAAGGCGTTTCTCACACGCTGCTAGTCTTCCTACGAACCTCCGGATTTCGTTACGTTTATGTACCCATCTGTCACACTCAGAAGAATAAGTATTGTGCTACAAACATGGAGGACTCATTCCCGTATCGAACGCTTTTGATTATCTCAATGGAAGTTAAGCCCCTTGCTCAAAACAAGCGTTGGGGAGCAATTCGCCAGGGAGATGCCATCCCAAGCCACGGCAGTATGAGACACAGTGGCCAGTTTTTTTCCTCACCGCATTTTACGTCCTGCTTTTTGCCAGGTACCCATTTACTGTTGGGTGCACCGAAAGAGGGCAAAGTTTCCGGACGGTCTTCGGCGTTTACACGGAATTCGATCCAAGTTAGAGTGTGCGTCGAGAAGCGGCGCGCGCAAGCGTTTCGCAAGGCGTCAGAAGCGTTCGATTTCGCTTTTGTTTAGGTGTGAGAGTCTATCAAGGTTTACAACTATTTGTAAATGTGTGTGTGTGTGTGTGTGTGTGTATGTGTGTGTGTGTGTATGTGTGTGTGTGTGTGTGTGTGTGTGTGTGTGTTTGTGTGTCTGTGTGTGTGGGGTTGTGTGTGTGTGTGTGTGTGTGTGTGTGTGTGTGTGTGTGTGTGTGTGTGTGTGTGTGTGTGTGTGTGTGTGTGTGTGTGTGTGTGTGTGTGTGTGTGTGTGTGTGTGTGTGTGTGTGTGTGTGTGTGTGTGTGTGTGTGTGTGTGTGTGTGTGTGTGTGTGTGTGTGTGTGTGTGTGGGTGTGTGTGTGTACTTATTTCTCAGAAGAATGAAGGGTTGGCTATCATCTAATTTTGTGCCTTGAAAGGTGAGATGAAAAGTCAAATCTCGAAATGAGAAACAATTTGAATTTCTGCCATAGTCATGTTTGTCATTTAAATGTAAGCTTTGGTTGATTCCTTTCCCAATTCCTCGCCATTTCAATGTACATCTCATTTCTACTTTGGGGCACGGCCCCAGTTAAGCTCAGTGGATTCCTTGGCAGGGCATCGCATTCTTTCCTTGAAAACAGAAGCCAAATTGAAATAGCAACTAAACCTAGTGTTCGTCATATAACTGAAGAAACAAATTCGGACGAGCTTTTGGCGGCTTTTCGTGAGTTCTGGCCATGGACCTTACCAAAGCGGTCATTGCCATCGTTCAAGACCGTGTCCATGGTCCAGTGATAGAATGCTCGCTTTGTACACGGTATATCGGATTCGGTACCTGGTCGGGTCGTATCAAAGACTTTAAAAATGGTCCATACTATTTCCCTGTTTCGCATTCAACAATTTGGGGAAGAGCATGGGAGTTCTGCCAGATGGCCAGCCCCCAATTGTAGCATTCACTGGGCTTGTAGTGCTGTGTGGCCCAAAGGCTAACGAAACGAGGATGGGTGCCGCCCCATTTACCAAGAATGGCGAGGGGAGGAACTTCAATAACAGATTTATGTATCTAAAATGAAACAACAGCGGATGAGGAAATTTGGCAGAGCATCAAGTCTGAATTACTCGACGAAATTCTTCAGAAGTTTTTAAGCCGATATTGATTGATAGGATTATCCGGCACACCGAAATTCCGTTTCAATTATAGAAATGTTTGTCACTCTTTTTAAAGTGATACCATCACCCATTAATAGTCGGTTATTGAAGGCCAGCTATAGATTAATTGTTCCTCCCTATATTGGCATTGATTTTGCTTATAATTTATTCAAATGCACGCATCCTTGGATTAATTGGAAACCACCTTTCTAAGTATAGGATTTCAATGAAATTTGAACGACTCGTTGTGAATAGTCGTATGACTTGGAAGGCGTCGTTAAGTTTCGAGTTCAGTATTGCTGCTGGGAGACTTTCTGTTTTGTGGCTATTTTTACCTCTTGCCGGCAGCAATACTGTTGTAATAGTGCAGTGCAGGGGTCGGCAAGCGTTTTAGACTACTAAGCCATTTCGGGCAGTGAAGAAGGCGCACTAGGCCGGAGAAGCCAAGGTGTCCAAGAAAAGATAAATTCATTGAAATATACGACACGTAGCTTTTGTTGTTTAGGCATAATAATTTGGGTTGCTGTTTGTTTACTTGAGCTCTACTGTACGTCGTTGAGTTCTCTGTGAAATAAATCACTGCACTTTGTGCTGTTACTCGTATACCCGGTCACAGATTAGGGAAAGATAGATAGACTGCTACAGCTGCTACAAGTCAATTAGGCCGGATGCAGTTTAAGAAGTCAAGGAGCCGTTCGGCCGGACTGGAATGCTGACTAGGCCAGAGTTTGCCGACCCCTAGTGTAATTGTTCAGTGTGCTGTGAATTCGAATCCTGCACGGTTCATAATAAAGACGCATGCAGAAATCTGTGAGGTAAACATCGTGAAAACCACCACGCTAGCCCCACGTCTCTAGATAGAACTCTGAATCATGAATCAGTTTTCTGCCCAGCTCAGAATCGAGTACTTCACTTCATCTGTTCACGTGCCTTTGATAATTATAAAATAGTAATAACTGCTTCCAAACTTCATCTGTTCACGTGCCTTTGATAATGAGAAAATAGTAATAACTGCTTCCAAACTTCATCTGTTCACGTGCCTTTGATAATTACAAAATAGTAATAACTGCTTCCAAACTTCATCTGTTCACGTGTCTTTGATAATGATAAGATAGTAATAACTGTTTCCAAACTTCATCTTTTCACCATATATCTAAAACGGTTCAAATACAACTCGCACCAAAAGGAAATTTGTTCTTGACCGGCTTACAGTTGATAACAATCTTAAATTGTATAAGAAAGAGGGAAGTGTCTATTAACAAGATAGAAGCTCTGGGTCTAATCTAAAAATGATAATGATTATGACTTTATTCACAGTAGGCAGAAGATATTACAAAATGATGGCTATAAGCCGATTCAAACTTACTAAGTTAAGATACATGTTAATAGCTAATATGGAGAAGTAAATGGAAACCATTTTTCTTACAAAATGAAATAAAAATAGTAAAGATAGTATCACACAAAGTTAGCAAGGATTAGTCGATGAGACAAACAGCAGTGACATGGGTTTTGCATGACCTTAAATCCCATCGTTAGAAATCCACCTTAAAAACGCCAGAAATACGCTCAAAACGTGACGATTATAGGAATCTACTTGGTAACTGTCTTTCAGTGTCATAAATTTCTTGCATAAAACACAACACGTTTAAAGTGGAACGAGGCCCCACGTTGCCAAGGTCCCCGCTGGGTTAGATGCAACCGTGTCTCAGAGCTTTGTCTCTGGTTTCTGCTGCACGCGAAATGGAGTAAACGATGCAGTTAACAGATGGCTGTAATTAAGCTTAAGAGTCACCCTTATCCTTTAGGATAGCTCCGTGGTAAGATTCTTGCGCATTTGTCCTCTGGTCAGTGGTTCGAGTCAACCCTAAGCTAAACTTTTACTTAGTGTAAGGAGAGTCACCAGCTCTAGGCGTAGGAGTCTCGAGTTTTGGTTACATCAAGAGGGGGTATTTGAACACTGCTCGATAAGCAAAAAGCTTCTCGTTGTCCAAATGTCTACCTTGACATCTAGGAAGAATCATGCGTATAAAAGATGGAGTTCACATATGGTTTTATTTAAACTATAGATTTACGCAATTATTATAGATTTATCAAAAAACTAATTCATGAGGACATTCAAAGCCCTATTGACGAGGAGTTGTTAGCAAGGGGGTCTTAAATACACAGTTATTTTATTTTATATACAATAGATAGCATTAATGTTTTAGGCTCAGCTCACATCCTTTTCCAACTAATCTTATGTATGTACTGCATGTAGAAGCCAACAGTTTCTTTGGGTCCGTCGTGTCCTTTGAATTAGGCCAAATATAGCGAACGTCTTTCAAAATTATGCTGGATAGTGGGAGGTCTGCCATCGTTAGCTTTTATTGTTTTAATTAGCTCATTTTTAGCTGCACAAGGGGCGTGTGTGGATAGATGGGTAACCACTGCTTCTGGTCACACGCGCTAAAATAGATCTGTTTGTAAAATGATTAATCCCCGAATGCCTCAGAATAAGGTCGTGAAAGAAAGAGGGGAGCAAGGCGCATCCATCTGCGATCAACCAACCTAGCTAGCGTTTGATACGATTGAGAGGCTCTTCTTGGCTCAGAGTAAAAGGCATTGCATGTAAACCCATGCTAAATTTGTCTTAACACTGGTTCAATAACAACCATATTCCACAAAGTATATGGACTTTCTCGTCTTCCTCTTCCTTTCCTGGATCTTACCATTTGCTTTCGTTAAAGTGCAAATAAACTTGAATTTATTTCAATGTCTCCTTAGATATCTTCCTCCTTCCTTTGTCGGAGCTTATCTAAAGACCACCAGTGCCTTTCCCCACGAAGCTCAGTAGCCTAATTGTATCCCATGCATCTTAACTAGATGCACCGCAGGATTTTTACTCGCTTTGTAGCGAGAGCAGATTTCACGGTCGGTTGGAATTTCTTTGCTGTAATAAGGCCATGTATCGGAGATGTTGCTGTAAGTCACGAGTAGGGTCAAGACAGGGGGTCACGAACTGAGAAAGGAGTGAGGTCAATAGTTAGGTCAAGAAGGAGGTCACCAGTCGGGTCAAGATTGGGGTCATGAGTTGGGTCAAAGTAGGGTCACGAGTTGGGTCAAGACAGGGGGTCACGAACTGAAAAAGACAAGGTCATGAGTTGGGTCAAACTGGGGTCACGAGTTGGGTCAAGACAAGGGGTCACGAACTGAAAAAGACAAGGTCATGAGTTGGGTCAAGAAGCAGGTCACCAACTGGGTCAAGATTGGGGTTGCGAGTTGGGTCAAGAATGAGGTCACGAGTTGGGTGAAGAATGAGGTCACGAGTTGGGTCAAGAGAGGGATCACTTGATGTGATTTTTAAGAAGCTTTGATCCTGATTTCATTCAAACCTTTTTTGAAGTAAGAAGCCTTGCAAAGAGCATGGAGGAAATTTTTTTGGTATTTTCCATAAGGACGGGGATTTGTTGTAATTACAAACAGGAAAATAAATAATAAAGTCGTAGCCGAGATATTTCTAGTGGTTGCCAGCCAACTTTGTGATCTGGTCTGATTAGAAATATCCCGCCTTGCTTTATTGACGGCATAAAAGTCCTTTTCAATCCTTGCAGAAGCTGCCGCTTGAGCCGCACGGAAACTTCGCTATGTCGCGTAAGGTTATTAAGTTAAGGCTGCTTCATTTTACTCAAATGTCGTATTGTGATATTTCTCCTTGTCAGCAGCGCTACGAACTCAATCTAAGGGGCTCGAGATCAACCCTGTAGGATCGGTTTCCTTGCGTGTTCCACGCCCCCGGCTATCATTCCAACTTGCGTCGGTAACATTTTATTCAAAAGATGCAAATGCAGATTGCTGGCGGCGATTTGCGCAAACTAATCCTGAATTGGCTCTAGGAAAGAAGAGTTGCCTTCGTTTGGATTAATTTTAATCGTAACTAATTTCCTGCCTCGTATTCCCTTCACCAAGTTTTCCCCAGAAGCAAATTTGGTAGAATATGTTCGCGCAAGGAATCATTTGCAGATCATTTGCTGGAGACTTCATTCCCTAGCGTAAAAGTGATGTATAGGTCAGTGGATGTGAAAAATTGATGCCGTGGTGTAGTTGTTAAGCATGCGGACGCCTAAAACAAGGGTTGTGGGTTCGAATCCTGCGCGTGTCGCAATGAAAACACCATTGGCGAGGAAGGCAACGGGAAATGACCTCGTAAAGTTCACTTCCCTAGAAAAAAACCCAGAGCCTTGCATTCGGTTTCTGCTACGGTAGAAATCGATTATGCGACACAGATACAGATATGAAAACTGCCTTTAAGATCTACTACCTCAGATGCAGTATGAGCTTTTAATAGTGTCAACGGCTCTAGGAAATAGCCACGGAGTTCAAGATGCAGAGTGGTGACTATCCGCTTCTGAAAAACCTCTAGGAGTTTTTTAGTTTGCTGTGTTCGGGAAAAGTTCTGGTGGCCTATAGCAAAGCTCCAGCAAAGGAAGAAAGGCTAAGCTGAGAGAGAGACAAGATCAACCTTGTTGATTTTGGACTTGAAAGAGTAGAAGTCGTAGGATTCTGGAAAGGAAGAGCATGGCAAAACGTTATGGTATAGATAATGGCGTCTTAGGGCTAAGTGTGTTGAATCATAACACATGGATTGGTTATGGGTTCGAATCCTGTATAGGTCACAAGGGAACTCTAATAGCAAGGAGGGGTTAGAAGTATCACCTGACGAGTTATTCTCCAATAGAAAGGCTGAGGCTTCTGGATTCAGCTTTTCTTGACGATGCTTAGAAAACTACAGTATTACTTGGTAGGATTACCCAGAATGACACTGCCGAGGATGCAGCATGAGTGGACAATAGTCACCGATTCAGGAAGCATGCGATGAACTGCAAGGCTAGAGGCTTCCCGGTCCCGAGACATAATAGTAGTAATTATAATGATAATGACGTCATGTTAGGAATGAATCCCAGTGTGACTACCGATTGTGATCCCCCAAGGTAGACAAAGTGAATTATTTGCAGAGATATGATCATAAGCAGTTGTTTGGTTTTCCCTTCTCTGCAACATCAAAGGGAATCAATGTGAATTTTTATAACTTGGTTTGTTCATTTTTGTTATGAATGGGGATTAATTCAGAAAGTCTATCGCCATCGACACCCAAGTGCTCACAGCTACCACATCATGTGTTAGTAGTACCAGCAGCAAAGGAGATTCAGAAGTCCATCCTTCCCGTTTGAAATCACTGCTGATGTTTCCAGACTGGAAGAAAAAGGAAGGAGGCAAATATCGACTCACTTATTTGTCTGAGCTTTAAAGGTGACTTCCGTTACCAAATTGTTCCTTGCATGGTTGGTTGGTTGATTCCCCTGAGATTCAGCTAACAAGGAACGATAGAAGTTTCTCGAAGTGTGGTGGAGGCCCTCTTTACAGGACATATTGTAGGATTAAGTTTTAGATGATTTTTTTGTGAACTGTGTCAGGGAAAGGCCATGGTGGCCTTTACCAAGCCCCAACAATTGAAGAAAGAAGAAAGTGAAAGGCTAAGAGGAGAGGGAGATAAGATCAAGTTTATTGATTTTAGATTTGAAAGATGGCAAGTTGTAGGATTCGGGAAAGAAGGAAGAATGCAAGGCGCTACGTTCCTTCCATCCACGTTGATAGCCATAAAATTTTATAATCATAAGATAAAGTTGATAGCCATAAAATTTTATAATCATAAAACAAAGTTGGCAACCATAAAATTTTATTATCATAAAACAAAGTTGGCAACCATAAAATTTTATTATCATAATAAAGTTGATAACCTTAAAAATGTTTAATCATAAGATAAAGTTGATGGCCATGAAATTTGATAACCAAAAGATGATTCCATTGCGCATGTAATGATGGTGCTTCTGATCAAAAGGATGTGTTGATTTGGATGGCGATTACACTGGTGATGGTGATCATAGTTTTGCCAGGTTTCGTCAGTTAATGACTTTCCGTTGTCGGTTAAAAGCCTCTTTGATTGGTGGTTAAGACGCATTTACACTTCGCTTTGAATCCAGAGCTTTATCTTACAATGTTTGTGCGCACCTTCTGGATGCCTAATCCAGAAACTCTGTCCCACAAATCATCATTCATTCCTAGAACATGCAACTTATGGAACGTCTTGCCTTCCTCTTGCTTTCCTGAATCTTACAACTTGCCATCTTTCAAAGCCAAGATCAATAAACTTGATCTGATCTCTCTCTCTCCTCTTAGCCTTTCGCTTTCTTCTTTCTTCCTTTGTTGAGGCATTGTATAGGCCACCGTGGCTTTTCCCCAACTTAACTCACTAAAAAAAAGCCTTCTAATTCCCCAGCAAGTAGTAATAAATGGATACTTGGCGCAAATCTGGGAGTAAACTGTGGTCAGGAAAAAGGCTTGCTACCCTACCTTACAATAACATGACTCAGGAAGGTACCTTCACCATCATATACCATTTTAAGTCGGTTAGTATATAAAGGTAATACAAACTAATTTAAAGCAACTGTGATAAGGAAGGGTAAAAATAGATAGCAATATAACTAAAACTTTATTTATAAATCAATCAATTGCATGATTTGCCTTCCCACCTTCTGATCCCTTTTTTTAATTTTACCAAGGTACCTTTCTCACAAGCTGCACCAGAAACTCATATCGAATATTAAAGCGAGCATTTCTTTTTAACGCGATTCTTTATAGTGGTATTGTTGATAGTGGTACACAGCATATACTCTGAGCTCTGAGCATCCTTTTCACCTTTGCTTTTCATCGATAAGCAATCTCCCCATGATCATTTGATCATTTGTCACGATGAAGCTTTGCGCCTCGAAGAAGGGTAGGCCGGGGTAGTTGGGCACCGCATCATGTTGATTACTTCACAGAACTGGGTCTCGTCATGCAAGTTTACTGACGTCATTCTCGACCTATTATCCTGTAGCTGCAATATCTCGATTTCCCCTTTATGCTGTTCAGATTTCCAGCCATTGCTTGAAATTTCAAACAGAGTCCGTTAATTCACTGCGTCAATTATCGAAGAGAGACTTGACCTGGAGAGAGCAATGCTAAGTCTAACAACGACAAGAATTATGGAATTCGCGCCGTTCATTTTTCAAAAAGAAATTGCTGTATCCCGTAGAATCTCTATCTTGTTGCAGAGCAGTTATGAAATTAAGATATTTTCTTCCAAATGAAATTTCTTTACTGATGGTAAAAACTGGTCAGAAAATGCAAAAAAGCGTTGGAAGAAATAGCGATTCGCAGACTAGCCTTGAGACATGGATGAAATCTTTCTTCCCCACCAAAGCTCCACCCGCTCACAGCCTTTCCAAATTTCATCACCCAATCTACAAACTCTATCCCAGAGATCATCATTCATTCTTAGAAATTGCAATCCATGGGGGGTCTTACTTTCTCTTCTCACTTTCTAGAATCCTACAGTTTGCTCTCTTTCAAATCTAAGATCAATAAACTCGATCTATTTTTCCTTTCCTCGTAGCCGTTCTCTGTCTTCCTTTGTCGTGGCTTTGTTTTAGGCCACTGCAGCCTTTCTCAAACATAACAAGCTGAGACAAATCACCACTCATCCCAAGAACATGCAACTTATGGAACGTCTTGCCTTTTTCTTCCCTTTCCTGAATCCTACAACTTGCCATCTTGCAAATCTAAGATCAATAAACTTGATCTGATCTCCTCTCGTCGTACGTAGCCTTTCGCTTTCTTCTTGCTTCTTTCGTTGGGGCTTTGTATAGGCCACCATGGCCTTTCCCCAACATAACGCACAAAGAAAAGAAAAGGGCATTCTCTCAGTGCCCCCCTCGTAGAATTTTTCAAGCACTTTCAAACAGTTGATTCATCATGTCCGTTCTATTCGCCCACGCAAGGTGTAACCGATTTGCATTTTAATGGTATTATTGTCAAATTTGCAAAGGTAACGTATAATGAGTGTGTAGGAAGAGGAGTAACCACAACGTCTTCTGCCCTTGACCAGTTCGTCTATTAAGCCCCGTAAATGGGATTACTCGTGTGCTTATAAGTAATCGATGGATTAAGTGATGATAACGAAACCCAATCACATCTATTCATTTTCCTGTGTGTCGCATAAAACAGATAAAGGCATAGTTTTGCTGGGTTGGCCAAGGGAGCTCCCACACCCCCTAGCTTGCCCTAGCTCAGTTTGTTCCTGCAAATCCACAGATTCCTGCCACTGCTTTTTACTGTCTTTTGCGGTCAGAAATGTTTGCAGATTCAATTAGAATGTTCATGAATATGTTTGGGACTGAAATTTTTAACATGGCTCGAAACCCAATGTATCCCTAATACTGGACCTTCTCGATCAAAGAAAGCTTGTTCTGTTAATTGCAAAATGTCACAATTACGCAATTTTTATGTCCTTAGGCCTTTCTTCGCCCCTCGTTCACACCACCCTTAGCCTACATCCAAGATAGTGTGTTAATTTGACACTGCACAGCTCTCTATATGAGAAGCTAAGGTTGATTTTTGGACAAGTTTTGTAATTCAGGCCAGATTAGCTCATGCGTCCCACACTCAGGGACGTGCCGAAGTAGGGGGTGTGGAGGTATCACACGCAATCCTCACTTTTACAGTAGCAATATGCAATGCCTTGGCTTGTCGGTAAAAGGTGGCATAAAAATCTTGGCTTGTTGGTAATTCTCTGGAAAAGGAAGTCTAGTAAACTAAGAATGTTCTGTTTTTATACAGTTCAGTTAAAGAGATGCACTACAATGATACAAGAGTATGACGTCAGGTTTGCTATGAAATTCCCACGCTATAATGCAATCAAACATCTTTTATCAAAACCTATCGGTAAATGTCCTTTGCTAGACCCCACCTCGCTCACAAATCCCTCGACACGCCACGGTCCTCGCATTGCTTTCCTTCCCATGTGTAGGTTGTTTGAAGAAGCCAAAATGGACGTGGTCAAAGATTCACTCGCTTTTTAGTTCTGCCAAATGGAGGTGATGTAGTGTCAATCAGTTTTACTAGATGGGTGATTGATTGACAAAAAGCTGGTGAACGGCTAAGATGAGGCTCGCTCTTCATGAAAACTTTCACACCACGATTGCTCGCAAAGTTGATTTAGCAAAAGGCGTCTTTCTTTCCATGCCCACAAACTCCGCCCTCGAAATTGCGTGACCCCCACTCCTGTCATAGTTTCCCAGCAACAGTGTAAGAAACGAAAGAAGGCTCCTTTCTCGTAACCACCATTTCCTTATTAACTGAGATATCGTGAAACCGCAAACTGTTTGTCTGTAAACGGAAAATGTTAACATCCATACTTCCACCAATTTTTCAGTTGCTAATAAGTTATGAAGTTATTGTAGTTAATTTTGTTATATAGTTATTAGTCCTATATTTGGTTATTAGTTATATAATTATTAGTTATAATTTTATGGTTATTGGTTCATCGATTGTTTGAACCAGTTCAATTATAGCCTTTTTCTCTTTGGAGTTTCTCGACGACATGCTTTCCTTGAGAGAATTGCCCTAATTCTATTCGTGAATCATCGTTAGAGAGAGATATTGACTGTTAATCACCAAGGCTGCTTTGACGACATTTAACTTCAGTAGTACCTACCACTGGTTATTGTGTCATGAAAACTGTGGCTTTGTTACATTTTGTTAAGATTGAAAAGCACTGCATACAGTGGGTAGAAAGTTGGTGTGTGTTGGTGGGTAGCAGTAGATCGTCATCATTGTTATCGCTATCATCCTTTAAAAAACCACCACAATTATTATCCTCATCATCGTCTTTTATCATCACCATCATTACCATCATCATTATCATCATCACAATTACCATCATCATCACCATCATCATCATCATCATCACCATCACCATTATTATCATCACCATTATCATCATAATATATCATCATCTATCATCATCACCTATCATAATTATCTATCGTTGTCATGTGTCATAATCGCCATAATAATCATCGTGATCACCGTCATCATCATCTAAATCAAAATCAAAATGACAGTTGTCATCAACATCATCATCATCTATCATCATAATCGTCATCATCATGGTCCTTTTCTCTCTTGGTACCACCTATCCCAAGCATTACTTTTTCTCCAGATAACAAGATTGACATTATCTTTAGACATCCCAAGAAACCGCCCTAAAATTTCATTGCCTTATTCACAACATTAACCTGCTTGACAAGTATTGCATACGGTATGGCTACTAGCCAAAGCTTACAATCTATTTCCATCGCCTTATGCATGGAGTGAGCTTAACTTCAGCTGGCAAGCCATTCTATTTCGCGTTTTTTCTTCAGTGCAAGGAGATCTTTATTGGAGTGTTTGCTAGGGACTTCATTGGTTCTGGGCTCGATACTGGCCTTCGCCAACTCAGAGTATGAGTTTCAGAGCTGTATGGCAACTGATTGAGGGTGCGACACCCCCACCCAGCAGAAAGACTTTCCTGCAGTAGCGCGAATGAAAAGGGGAACAGACTCACGACTCACTCGCTGTTTGCCTGATACCGAAAGTAGGACGCTCCTTTCGATGGAAACAACAATTCATTGTTATTCAATCCAAATGTGCGTGTTTTCTTCCAACTACTTTGCCCGCAAGTGCACCATGACAATTCTGTTGACCTGGTCAGTGCCCTGCCAGTGAAAGGCCCGGTTCAGTACATCAACAAGGGAAAGGTCATTCGCATACACAGGTGTCGGAAGACGAAGAAAAATAGGATCTCGTAATCTTTACTTAATAAGGTGCTCGAATTTTCAAGAAAGTCCCAATAGATTCATGACTCGTTTTTGCATATAGAGACGACTTGTTTTTAGCATCAAACTTTCTCTCAAGTTCACCCCTGTCGTTCTGTTGACCCGGTCTAACATGTTCTTTCCTCTTTCAAGCCCACGTTTGACATTAGCTAATGGAGTTGTTACGACTTTATGAAAAGTAGGTGCCCCAATAACAATCTCTTTAGATAAGTGTATTTAATCTGCAAAAGGACATTCGATATGTAGTTGTTTTCAATAACCATCATCATCATTATCATCATTATTACTATGTCATTTTTGATTTTCTCTGTTTTTCTCATAATAGACGTTCTTTGATGTTTATCTGAATTAAAGCTAATAGACGCCTACTGAGAAAAAGAAAATCATTGTCAAACCCAAATCACAACTCCAAGTTTACAACTTGCCTTCTTTCAAATCTAATGTAAATAAACTTGATCTTATCTCTCTATCCTCTTAGCTGCTCGCTTTCTTCTTTCTCCCTTTGTTGGGGCTTTGTATAGGTCACCATGGCCTTTCCTCAACATAACCCACTAAAAAAAAGAAAAAAAAAAAAGGCCTCGTGATTTTCTTAGTGCCTGACAAAGCAGATTTTATCTTCCGCAATGCCTCTTCCTCAACACAGCATTCCTATCATAACATTACCTATTACAGATAATTTCCTTTCGAATTTGTACGTGATTTTCAGCAGACCTAGTTGCTTGCCCTTCTATCTCAACTTTGGATGCTATGATCAAAATTTCACTGGGATACGATTGATGCAAATTTCACGAATCCAATTCGATCGAAAATCCATACGGAGGACTATGTTTATTTTCATTTAATCTCTTCCTACATCATCACCCATACGTCAATATTTTTCAAAGTGGTTGACTTTGGATAATGCTTGTATTGACAAGGCCCTTTGCTAGCATCAATCTCGCAATTACAAGCAAAATTGCATTTACGAGTGCAAGATAATATTTATCTTTCAGTGGTAACCTTCCTCGTCTCCCAAACTGCCTGAGTGCAAACTATGATACCATGTTACCGATGTAACATGTACGTGTGACTACAGAGGTAGCTAGGTCATACGTTGAACGTGTAAGGGAGTGTGTTCTCTTCTCTATATCTATAAATCTATACGGACATTGTTCTCAGGAGATGAGGGATATCATTCCAGTTCCTCTGAGGTGTGTCAGTACCACCAGAAGCTCAACTCATTCACACCCTTTCCAATTTCCACTGCCTACTTCCCGAACTCTATCTCACAAATCATCATTCATCCCAAGAACATGCAACTTATGGAACGTCTTGCCTTATTCTTGCTTTCCTGAGTCCTAGAATTTGCCATCTTTCAAAGCTAAGATCAACAAACTTGCTCTGATCTCTCTGTACGCTTTCTTCTTTCTTCCTTTGTTGGGGCTTTGTATAGGCCACCATAGCCTTTCCTCAACATAACCCACTAAAAAATACATCCCTGGTCTTATTGCTTGCTGTTTTACCAAACATCTATTGGCCATCAGGCTCAATGCAAATCCTTTAAAATACGCTTTAAGATCAGTGTTCGTTCACATGAACTAAATCCATACCAGTATACCTTTAACGATCCTCAGTACTTCTATGTAGGTTTTTGTATGTCTGGAGAAAATCTCTCCCTTGTTGAGAAATTCTTTGCGGGCAGTCTCTTCTCGTATAAACGATACCTTACGTCATGCCAAACAGGAATCGTTTTTCGCTAGTTGTCGGCAACTTCCTTTTGAATCAACTCGTATCGGTTGAAATCGCCAGATCCGCCGTATTATGACGCATTATTCCGGCTTCCGATTGCACGGGTCTATAAAATCTCGTTCGCTTTTTCGGAACTCAGACACAGCAGTGAGTTGCAGCGAAGGGAAGAAGAATTGGAGAAGAGAAAGAAGCGAGAAACAAAGTGCAGAGAAGTTGAGAAGAAGCCTCTGCAAGAAGAGAAGATTCAACCGCAAAACGGTTTGGGGAACAGTTTTCTACCAAATAACAAAGTCGATTCGAAATGGATTCGAAGTCGATCGATGTCATTCTGCATCTTTTGCTCTTTCTGGGCATATTCTCCAGTGCATTTTCAGCTCCAGTAAACCCAAGGGAGACCGTGGATAGTAAAACTATGGTAAGTGGCATTCCTTTTTTCTCCTTCTGTCTGTTTCGTGAAATTCTTCATTCAATAGTCGTTCCATTCCGCCACCAGACACCCCTTGCGACACGAAATTAAAAGTTAGGGAGCTAAACTTCAAATGTGCGAGGGTCAGCAAGCTAAAGATTGAGCTGGGGGTCTTGGAGGCTCACGAACAATGATAGCGCCTAAGAAATGCTTGCTTGGCAAATAAGGGGCTATTTCTTTCTTTTCTCTTTTAATACTGTGTCCAAAAAGATTGCTCGGGAGAAAAGTGGGGGGGGGGGGGTGCTATAGCCCTCTCAGCCCCCCCCCCCCCCCCAGCTGCTATTTCATGGCGTAAATGCGATTTTTTCTACTACTTTTGGCAGTCCCTGCAGAAGCTTCTGAACAACTTGATCGCGGAAGTTTTCTTGCAAATTGATCACAGGAGTTTTGTTATAAATTGATCACGAGTAAAGCTAAGAATAGTCTGATTGATATTGTTACAATAATCTAAGAAATGCTATTGTTTCTTGGACCTCGGAATTTTTCATATTCTGCCATTTGACCCGGAATGCAAACCACAATAGTTCAATTTAAGGCTCTTACGAATAGATAAGCTCTGCTCCACTACGCACTTTCTTACTTCCATTCCATCATTCATTAATTGCTCTCTCTACGTTTAACGACCTACATCTCTACCTGCTTTCGCAGAGGGCTGAATCTTATCACTAGCATCTAAGGCTGCGCTTACACTGTACCGGATCACTTTTGATCCGATACAAAAGCGTTCCTTTTCCCTCGCGTTTACACTGTACCGGTACAGTTTCGGAGTAGTGCAGGTACAAAACTGTTCCTCTTTCCTAGCAGGTACAAAACTGTACCTGATAGAGCAGGCACTAAGTTGTACCGGATCACTCTATCTAGTGCAAATGCATGGCTGATCCGTAACACTTTTGTATCGGATAAAAAGTGATCTGGTACAGAGTAAACGCTGCCTAAGAGGAAGCTTTCTCACTTCCCTCGGAAAAGCTTTTTTTGAAATCTTTTCACAGGAGTTCGTTGCTATTTCATTCAGGATATGAACGTCCGCGCTATTCTAAACGTGTGCTAAGGATCCACTGATGAGTCACTCCCTTCGCTATTTCAAGGAACTGGCTAATGTCACAGATATCCATGTTATCGTGTTCTGGTATATCCTTATAGCTACGACTCATATGACCACAGCTTATTATCTCACTACACCAGTGAATACACATGAAAATACATACAAATATATATATTGCCATCTTTCAACAAATCTAAGATCAATGAACTTGATCTGGTCTCTCTCTCCTCTTAGCCTTTCTTCATGTATGTATAGTTGTCGACAGTGTATTTACGTCATGCAAATTAGTTGTGTTAATATATGTTAATTATGCTAATAAATCGTACGTGTTATTTTTTTCGTCATAGTTACGTATTTCCCACGTGAAGATTTTTAGTAAATGTATTTCGTAAATGTCGCAGTAAATGGTGACGGTAGGCACTGCAGACTGGGCAGTTTATCCTTGAACAAAAAGGCCATGTACGCAGTCGCGGAGGATGCACGAAAGCGAGGGGCATTTCACCACCCCTAAATTATTAACGAAAAGGAATTTTCCGATTTAACAAATATTTTTTCTTATTTCCCTCTTCAAAATATAATAGACTTTGCATACAGCGTAAATGGTAAGGGAATGGCATCGTCAGGTCATTAGTGTTCAGCATTGGTGTTTGGAATGTCAATGCTCTGGCTTCGGTATCGGTCATTGCCAACTCAGCGAATGAATACTATAGTTCCGGTTATCTGCATTGACAGTGATAAAACATCCGGGGACTGCAAGTGCATAGATGTGACCTTTTATCTTCCACTACAACAACTGACTGCATCGCATACTCGATTTAGAGTGTAGCAGAAACCAGAGACAGGGCTCTGAGTTTTTTTCTAGGGAAGTGGAATTCATGAGGTGGTTTCCCGTTGCCTTCCTCACCAATGGCGTTTTAAAAGTGACACATGGAGGAATCGAACCGGCAACCCCTGTGTTGTGAGTCCGCATGCTAAACCACTACGCCATGGCACTGCAACAACAACAACTTCAATTCCCGTTGTTTTGGATGATCTCTATCTAGCATCCGAAGGTAGATTCGAACCACTGACTATGATATTGATGGCAATAATATTTCCGTTCGGCCACCCCAACACCCTTAGGACTACGTTTCTTCAGATGGAGGCTAACACGCTATGCCCATGTGTCAAACGTTCGATTATCGATTTCATTCTTGCTTTTTAGAATTTTCTGAAAGGCTTCGGCTACCTGAGTCAGTCCGATTTCTCCGCCAATGGACCTCCCTCTTTTGATGACGTCGTTGAGGCGATTAAACACATGCAGGCTTACGCGGGACTGTCACCGACGGGACTTCTGGACAGTGAGACAAAGAAACTCATGAACACAACTCGTTGCGGCATGGCTGACGTCGGCCTTGCAGACAAGGCGAGGAGGAGGAAGCGTAGATATGCTGCATCTGGTGCAAAATGGAAAAAGATGGTAGGTATTGGCACTTTCGTAGAGTGGGTTATGGGACGAGTGCTGATTTTAAGACTCGTAGACTTTTTTTGTCGCATGCAGGGTTCATTTGGTGCCTTCTGAAGTTAAGTCCAGGCCCCATAAATCTCGGAAGGATGGAGGGACTCGATCCCAAAAAGTGTACTACGTAAGTGCTGTGATGATCCCAAACTCATATGATTTTTAAGAGAATTTTAGCTTCTCGTAGGTCTTTTCTTCGTTTCTTTTATGCGTGTCACCAGTTGCAAGGTACTTTTCACCGCTGTCTTCCCGTGTTGTAATCTTCCCATGAAATTAAGTATTAAGACTGTCAAGTAATTATTCAGAATAGTGAACAACAATCTCTAAGCCATAGGTTAATTACATGATGATAATAATATACATGTTTATACAGATTAAAATACCTTATCAATGCTAGAGAGTTTTGTTATCAACAAGGCCCCTGTTGAAATTGAAATGTAAAAGATTGATGATAGTAATACTAATACAATGTAAAACTGGTCGAGGTAGTTGCAACAATTCTTACAAGAAATCGTTTCAATAAAAGTATCTTATTCTTTGGGAATCACTTTTAATCATAGTTCTCCTTCAGTCTTGATCTAAATAGGACAAAAGAGTTCAAGGAACGAATCTCCAAAGGAAGTTCGTTGTAACAACGATGTCCTTGAAACCAGAATTATTCTCTTGCTGCTCCAGCTCTCAATAGCGGCAAACGCAAAGATGCGATACTATTTCTTGTCTTATAGGTGTGGCTTATTTCCTCGGAATAACAGCATTACGATATTACAATATTTCTGTTATCTTCTCCCTTCTAGGTTCTCACCTGGAGAATGAATTATCGGAACAATGATGGCCTCACAGAGTGGGAAGTTCGTCGTGTGTTCTCCTTGGCACTCGAGAAATGGGCAAGTGTCACTAACCTCAGATTTGTCGAAATCACATCTGGCGAGCCTGATATTTGGCTTAAATTCGTCTACGGACGTCATGGCGACAAATATCCATTCGCAAGTTCTTCGAGTGTTCTAGCCCACGCGTTCTACCCATTCCCTGGAAATAAAGGTAAGAATCGTGCCATGCCTTTTGGCTACACAGTAGTCACTCGTATAGAACTGTATAGTTCTCATTTTTGGGCAATATCGTGAGCCCAGACACTCGTTCGTTTCCATTTTCGGATGCCCTGGTACTAAATTGCAACTGAACTGGGTCGGCATGGTACTTCTCTGTACCACATGGCTCTCTCTAAAATTGCATCGAGTGTGGGACTCGACTTTCCCAGTCTTTATCGATGATTATGTTCGATATCGGCGAAGCATATGATCGGATCTAACCAACGTCTCATTAAGCAGGATGCTTTTAGCAAGCGATACCCAAATACGGTGGTATTTGTAAGTATTTGTAAGCATGTATCTCTCCCTACTTCTAGCGTGTAAAGTATGGTAAGAGCTTGATGAATGATTTCGTTTCCCTCCTATGAATCGAATATGCCATACACGCTATACGCCTTGCAATAATGTGCAACACTCGATTGAAAATTCCAGTGCTTAAACCGTCTGTTTCATCCCAGAACTTGCTGGCGATGTACATTTCAATGATGACACACCTTTTACAATCAACTCGAGGCCTGGCAAGAACCTACTTTGGGTCACCATCCACGAGTTAGGCCATTCGATTGGTTTGGAACATTCCAACATCCAAGGAGCAATCATGTATCCTTACTATCCAAGCGAGAGCGTCACTGATTTCGATCTGACGCCAGATGATATCCTAGGTGCCCAAGCAATTTACGGTAAGATCTTGCAAACGTCACTTGGCTTAGAATTTTCCATCAATTTTACTTAGCGAAAATTCGGACTGAATACTTCCACCCATTCTCCCAAACGGGACTCCGAGAAACTTTGAGCCTACGATAGCAGTGACCGGCTCCTTCTCCATGTGATCACAGCTTGTGATTCACATCTCCAAATCATACCTGACCATGGCGTGGCTCACGTTTTGGTTGACTCTGACCGGATTATGAAAGGTTCATCGGACATTACAAACAAGCATTTTGTGATTTCGTCTCATGCAAGGACCAAATTTCTAATTAAGAAAGCTGAGAAGCTTTGCATCACTTTTTAAAAGTATATGAAATATGTGTGGGAGGGAAAATAGCAGAAAATATTTACCAATCGACTCTCCAATGAGAAAAACGTCCACGTTTTATTTACCATTCTTTGATAAATTTGATTGAATCTGTGGCATCTTTTGCAAGGCAATCTCGTTTTTTCATTGCTTAATCATGACACATACTCTTAACGTGTTTCCAAAACGATAGTATTTACTGCCTTTTATATGCCAATGTCATCAATACTTTGATTGAACAGAGTTCAGCCTTTCCCCAGCCTTTTCTGTCCGTTTCTTTTGTAGCCCCGTTGATAAAACGATACCCCGACCCTGCTCTAGAGACGCAGGGGCTGGTCTTCCTGTCTACCGATAGAATTACAACTGAAACAGGGCGATGAAAGTAAATGTCGTTTACCATAGCGCGAGTGCACGGCTTCCTGATTCAGAAATCTAACCTAGGCTGGATTGATACGTGGGATAAAGAGCTCTTTCATTTCGACCTAACGTCCAAAGGTATATCCAGGTCTTTCCAGTCCATGTGATCACACCCTGCAACTTCTGCGCCTATAATTACTACACAGAGTTAGGGAATCTCCTCACTCTAAGTGAAAACCCAGTTCAGTTGAAGGTGGATTTGAACCACTGACCGAATGGTCAATTGGAATCTCCTCACCCTAAGTAAGAACCTAGTTTAGCTGAAGGTGGATTCAAACCACTGACTGAAGGGTCAATGGGAACCCTCCTCACCCTAAGTAAGAACCTAGTTTAGCTGAAGGTGGATTCGAACCACTGACTGACTGAAGGGTCAATTGGCAAGAATCTTACAACTGAGCTATCCTGACACCACGTCCCGCATTCTTTCTTTTGTAGGACAAAAGTCCGTATCTACGCCTAGCATCAAAGAATTTACTCTGCCACCATCTCCAAGGGGATGTTTCTCCAACGTCAGTGCAATTTTCGTTGGAAAAGACAGCAGAACCTACCTGTTTAATGGTGATAAGTTGTACATTCTGAGGCCTACAACACTCGGTGTCGAGACGGGACCAGTGAATGTTTCAACTGTATTCAAAGGGGTTGACAAGGTGGATGCAGCTTTTAAGAGGCATAGAGACGGCTTCACGATTCTATTGAGCGGTAAAAAGTAAGTTTTTGCATGCAAAATCTTCTCTCCTCATTTTTAGAGCTTCTGCAGTAAGCTTTTGCTATTATTCCCAAACAATCATCGATCACTTCATATATGTCAATCAACCACAATCATTGATCACTTACCGGATAAATAGTTGAATCTACTTGTAACTACATTTTGTAATTGCTATGCCACTCCAGCAGTAATCACCAGAAATCGCTGGTCATCAAAAACTATTTTTCTTCCGCTTTCGACTTCAACCTTATTAAATTTGGGTCGCCAGTGCGAATTTATTTTCCGTATAATCTAGTTTTGGCAGGATTTTTTACCGACCGCATGCTCTTCCTGGCGCGTCCAATCTCTTTGAAGAAGACAACAGTTATGAATAATCTTCATAGATTACTACCCATCATAAACGACAAATCATTATAGATCACCAGTTATCATAAACCACAAATCATTATAGATCACCAGTTATCATAAACGACAAATCATTATAGATCACCAGTTATCATAAACGGCAAATCATTATAGATCACCAGTTATCATAAACGACAAATCATTATAGATCACCAGTTATCATAAACGGCAAATCATTATAGATCACCAGTTATCATAAATCACAAATCATTATAGATCACCAGTTTTCATAAACCACAAATCATTATAGATCACCAGTTATCATAAACGACAAATCATTATAGATCACCAGTTATCATAAACGGCAAATCATTATAGATCACCAGTTATCATAAACGACAAATCATTATAGATCGCCAGTTATCATAAACGGCAAATCATTATAGATCACCAGTTGTCATAAATCACAAATCATTATAGATCACCAGTTATCATAAACCACAAATCATTATAGATCACCAGTTATCATAAACCATAAGTCATTATAGATCACAAGTCATCATAAATGACGAATCATCATTATTATTGCTGCATCCACTGCCACAGTGATCATTGATGTTATCCCTTTCGTTTCAGTTACTTCGTCTTCAGTGGTGACACCAAATACGTCGCTGGACCCCTTCCGATCAGTCAAGGTTTTCTTGGTTTCTCTGCCGATTTTGGTGACGTTGATGGTGCCTTCATATGGCCGGGGAATAACCTGCTTTACATCTTCAAAGGAAAGCACTACTGGCGTGTATATGAGAACGGGATGAATTATAGAGTTGCACCCAACTACCCAAGAAGTATTGCCAAGGTATGGGCTGGTGTGCCAGATGATATTGGTGGAGTGACAGTGTGGTCCAATCGGGCAACCTACTTCTTCAAAGGTGAGTTTTCTACCAATGATTGAACACTTCTGAATTGATTTCATATCCTTGTCTACCCAGAACCTTGCAATTCCCACCAATGCAGCGCACACTCGTCTTGTAGTGTATCTCATTCCCAATGTGGAATATTTCGCCTTTTTATTCGAAGTCTTATAATCCCATTGACTTATCAGCATCACCATAATCATTATCATAACCATCGTCACCATTATCATAATCATCATCATTATCATCATCAGTATCGTCATCATCATCAACATTATCACCATTATTATCATCATCACCAGTATCGTCATCATCACCACCATCATCACCATTCTTATCATCATCATCGTCATCATCAGCATCATCATAATCATTATGATCATCATCATTACCATCATCACCATCATAATCATAATCAGCATCACTATTATCATGATCATCATCATTACCATCATCGTCACCATTATCATCATCAGCATCATCATCATCTTCATCATAATTATCATCATTATCATTATCATCACCATCATTACCATCGTCATTATCATCATCACAATTATCATCATCTTCACCATCATCATCATCATCATAATCATAATCAGCGTCATCATGATCATCATCACCATCATCAGCATCATTATCATTATCATCACCATCATTACCATCGTCATTATCATCATCACAATTATCATCATCTTCACCATCATCATCACCATCATCATCATCACCATTATTATCATCATCATCGTTACCATTATCATCACCATCATCATAATCTGTATCATCACCATCATCGTCATCACCATCATCATCATCACCATCATCACCATCATCATAATCACCATTACCATAATCACCATCATCACCATCATCGTCATCACCATTATTATCATCATCAGAGTCTATCACTCCCTTTTCTCTATCGCAATAATCACATTGTTAGCAATTATATTCGGTAACCCCAAAGAATCTTAGTCTGACCACGCAAGTCTTTAATCATGACATATTTTCATCATAACAATTTTACTTTTCTAATTCACAGGTACTAATTACTACCGTCTTAGCAGCTACCTCAAACTCGAGAAAGGATACCCAAAGGACGTGTCCATATGGACTGGACTCAACTCGTGCTCCTCCCCAAAGCAAATTGTAGGCGATGGAAAAGATAGCGGCTCAACCTCGATCTCAGAAGTAAGCATAGCGACATTTGTAATGTCTGTTGCATTGAGCATTCTGCAAATGGTATAAGGCGTGATGGAATAGAGATAATGTAGCAGGTCTCCTTCGGCGTGTCCCATCCAAACGAGACCAATTGAGAGTCATGCAAGATAGGATAAATTAGTATCTATCAATATTGGACTGGCAATAGTCTGTATTATATGCTTTATTTATTACAATTGTCGTTATTGAGTAGTTAGTGTATGATATCATTCTTTCTTTTTAATCACACTGCGCGGCTTCGGCCATAAGCTTGTCTGCAGTGGCGGAATTTGTTTTTCTCTCTCCAATTTGTCCCACTCGTAAATTCGTTATGTCAAGTACTTCAGAACAATTTCCGATTCTTTCCATGTGACTGTTTAATGTTGCTGTTGAGTTCTCGTTTTCTATCAATTCAAAGGTTTTGTATTTCTGTCGTATCTAGAATCGCTCTTTGGCATTTGTGAGTTTTTTTGTGGTCTTAAATGTTAAGTTGCATTCAGAAGCCTTGACTGGCATATTTAAGTCTTGTGGTTTTAAAAGTTCGGTGCTTTTGCATTTTGATAAAAGTAGTTTCAATTTTAATGTAGAATATATTTGATATTGTAAATTTTTGCTGTAGAAATGGTTGTTTATAATTGATTCTTAGGTATATTTATTAGAAATTTCCAAAAGTAAATTATTCGCTGTGTTATGAAGAGAATCATCAAATTTTGAAATGATAAAAAAAAGATTCATTGAAACTACCTTGCCTTTTTCCCGTTGTTAAACTGATTTCCATTGAATTCTGGCTGTGAAGAAACGTATTTTTTACTTCGTCAACGAAAGATTTTCTCCTGCCTTTGATGATTAAGTTTTTCATAAACATGTCGTCCGCTCGGAATTAGGAAAAAATGATTCGATCGGAGTGGCCTTTCCTCGGCATGCGCCGAACAGCAAAGAGCTTCTTTCCCTCCCTATTTGCTCCAAATAATGAAAGTTCTTTTTACAAAATTTGAACGCTGCACTTACCATCACCTCCTAGAAAATCAATTGCACATGTCACACATTATCCGAACAGTGCTACGACTGGTACTGAGAACGGATCCTTGAGGCTTCAGGCGAACGCGTTTCCAAATGAACCATTTTTTTGAACCGAGTTGTTCCAGTCATTCAATTTTCGTAGACTTTTCATGCGAGAATCTCCAAAGTTTTACAAAAAAAACCCCGTTAGGAAGAGTTTTATGCTTAAATGTACAAATTAGATATTCTTGAAACATTCAAATTCGCTCTTTCATCCATTCATTCATCCATTCAGTCATTCATCCATTCATTCGTTGGTCTATTCAGCTTTTGTCCTGCATATGTTAACAAAGATATCGATTTTCGTGATGTGATCACGAGGGGAGCTCTCTGTATTACTTTTACGTAAACGCACGCTGTATATTACACATTTTGGTCTGCTTTGACTTGTAATGTAAGGAGCATTTGAAAGTAGTAAAAAAGGAATGTCAGGTCATTTTATCGCAAGTTTGGTAATTCTGGGCGACTAAGATTACTTTGTGGAAGGGAGGGATTTAAAACATTGCAGGCGCTCTTTTAATATTTGGGAAGGGATAACTCTTCTCATGAGGGATGGAGTCTCATTAGAGTAAACAGGTATTAATTCGCTTTGTTTTCAAGCATTTACGTTCTTGCTCACCAAGTTAGTTGGCATGATAGTCAGAGTACTTGTCTACAGACCTCAACCCCCCCCCCCCCCCCCATATTCAAGGCACGCTTGCTCCTGTTTCAAACTGCCCTGTATCTGTCCATCCAGGGGTAAATGAGGGCCTGACGTAAGAGAGGAGGCCATTGCTGAATAGATCCTTCTTAGATAACTGAAATTATCACATTACGTATTATCAACAGCTCCTGTAACTGTTTTTCTTGAAATTCACGACTCCCTTTTCATTGACCAACAACATAGACGCTTCCTCATCTCCAACTTTCCACTTTAGCCATTCGTACCTCTTACTACATCTTTTGTTGCAGAAGCAAACCTTGGAGCAATCCAATCCTTCTTCTCTAGTAGACCTGCCCATTTACATATGCTTAATCATTTTTATATATGCATTTAAGTATTTTGTTATTCATCATTGCCCTTGATTCATCTTGTAAAAGACGGTAAGCCAGGCTAGTCAGTTTCACACTACCTCTCCATCAAAGAGGTTTGTGGTTGTAGTTTAATTTGAACTTAGATACAAGGTCTCCATTATGGCTATTGTCGTTAACTTGTCGATAGATTCTCTTGGAATCTTCGGACAGTCCTGCGACTCTTTCATTCAGATATGTAGCGATCTGGCTATCAACGAAGGGCATATTAACTGCATAATTGCCGAATTAAGTAATACAATTATTCGCACAATCTTTCTTCGAAACACCTGTAAATTAGGCCAGTCGAGTACAAAGCCCTTATCAGTAGAGAGATCTGTATTTGGATTTTTAGTTTATGCTTCATACGTCGAAATGAAGTTTAAATAGCTATTAGCTAATTGCAACGAGGAATGCAACCAACCACGCTACCTCTCAGTTCTGTTACCCATGGCAGCACCTTTTTATCAAGGAGTTCCTTGAAACTCATTTCGAGTACGACATTTAGCTTCAATCTCTGTCTTTTCTTCCAATTTCCCTTTGGTTAACCTCGCTCTGTCCAACCCGAAGATTATGTTTGAATCCCTGTAGACTGGAGTTTGCTGTTAATCGGAATTGCACGATTCACTTTAACAAATCCCACCCTTTATTTCATGAATATCTCTGGTGGTCTGACGAGAACCACAGCACGTCCTTTGTTGTTTGGAAACGAGTCAAGAATGGTGATTTACGTAGGACAGAGTGTATATAGATGTACATTAACACGATAGTTTTGAAATGGTGAACCCTTTATAGAAAAGCCATCATGTGCTGCTGCAACGCCAATGATTATATTCTGCTCGATATGAGCAAAATTTGATGTTACTCAAGCAATTTTCTGTTTTGCTTTTAGTCTGTTCGAGCAATGTCGAAGTAAAATGGGGTCTCTCGAAAACAGAATCCAGCATTGTTACAATAACAGTGACATTTCAGGGGAAATCGTCAAAGTTCAGCGGGAAAATGAAGTGATCAAAGCCAGAAGTAGGTTCCAACATTCCATTTATGAGTTAATTTCACGTTGAAGGGATTCCAACTATATGCGTAGGGCTGACCTTTTTGAAACGATATTTCTGCTGTGGTTTGCGATGAAGAGCATTAGAATGTTGTCACATGTTTTACTAGCCAGGACAGACAACTACTACAGGGTTCATTCAAGTGCCCGCTTGCTAATTAGAATGAATGGGGGGATGTAGGGGGCTGGAATGCAGGTCCAGTGTTGCGTTGTTAAAGGAAAACCCGGAGTTTATGAAAATATTGATGATGACAATGATAATAACTTCCATTATTCTCGGACGGTAACCCAATCAGCAGTGCCGGTTTACAAGGGGCCGGCCATCTACAAAGTAAATTAACAAAGTGGTGGTATATAAGAATTAAGATACAGGTGTTTATCAATTATGTAATTATCGAAATGAAAAACAACGTAGACTTGTACGAAACTTAAAAAAGCCGCTGATAGTCACTTAAGTAGAGAGACTCACACGATCTCTGTAATTGCAGGAATGGCGAAGTGCATCCACATTGAGAAGAGGCACCAGGGCAGTGCTCGATAAGTACATCACCTCTCAGGGTCCCAAATCCACCTACCGATGCTCGGTAGGGAGCAGGTCACGATGCCTTGAGAAAAACTCAATGCAAGGGAAAGGGGACATTGATTTGAATTGAATCACGATCTGCCAAAAGATTTTCTTCTGACACTCATCTGAGAATAAAGCGCCGGAATACTTATCTTTTCACTGCCTGCGTATAGCCATCTTAGCGGGTATACGATTGCATGCTGATTCCTCATGAAGGATTTGACCTGAACGGGCGCTTTTGGAACTCTTTGCAGCCTCTTGAGAATTTCTTCGAGAGATCAATACTGATGCGTGCTTTCATGTCAGGGTATTTATATGTGACTTGCTCATGTCCAAACGTAGGTTTTGCTGGTCAACCTCTGCCAAGTCATCCGCTTATGTCATGAATATAGTTCCTCATACCTGGTAGCGCGTGCTACGTCAGTCACGGTACTCCTACACAAAGCATACAAGTTAGTTCGACTGAAACGTGCGATCTTGATTATCAAGGATCGGAAGTCATCGTAGACAATACCCGGAGCTTTGACGTAAGATTTTGTCTCTTCGGAGCTTCGAGTTCTGCTTGAGCGAGAAAGTAGACCAATTATGTTAGCAGCAGAGGTAAGACCTCGTTTTGCTGTTGACCTCATTTTGCTGTCCTTTCGCATCGGTAGCGACTTCATCTGTGAAGATTTTAAAAGTATGTAGCTGAGTCTTTGGTAGATATAAATTGACAAATCAAACCATTTCGCACGATCAGAATCGATAAGCCCCAGGTTCCAAATTCTGATGGGCTCATAATGTACCAGGATGAAAGTAAATTGATTGAAACAGGCCTCAACGTGCAGGTGATGGGGTGAGGAAAACTTAGCACAATCGTGACGAGATTCCCTCTTAGAAAGAAAACATTTACTGGAGTAAACCTAAATCTAGATTAAAAGCATCTGTACAAGTCTAATCAACAGAAATCAGTTTGAATGTCTTAAAACGCTTACAAGTCAGAAAAACACAAAGGCTGTGGTTATGTCGTCATCAAAAGGGTTTGAATCAGCTCGAACTTTAAAGACTATGTGACATCAAGGTGCTGTTCTTTCTTGCTGTTTATCATCATAACGTAAAAAAAATGAAGGAAAATACGCTTGCTTTCATTTCTTTACAAAAATAATGGCTATTTCTTAGCAAAAAGGTGCGCGATTTGGCCTCTGGAATCCCTTTTTGAAGACACGGGTGTGGAAGGATTCGTAACCATATTTTTTCTTATCTTGTCTTGGTGAGCAACAATTGATAATAGACAAGGCTCTAGAAAGATGATATGTCAATGTCTGCGATCCTTGTCCCTTTTCAACGAAGTACAATAACCATTTGCCTACTGTTCTGTGTCCATCTATGAGACGTCCTGAGCCCTCAATATTCCAAACACGGGCATTCCTAAACTACTGGACATTCCTGAGTGGAGATTCCTGTATGAGAAAATGGGACTCTTTTTCGTATTCATATATTCACATATTCGTTATTTACCGTTGGTTTGCTAGTAGTATGTTCAAAGACAAATTAATTACATAAGTACATATCCAAAAAGCATATTGAAGACAATGAGATACAAAATATACAACAGAAAGGAACGAAAGAGCAATACCATGTATCGAACATTAAATCAAATTACTGGCATATTCTGCACGTGCTCTCTTGTTTTTCTGATTCTCACGTTTTTTTAAAAACGTAGGAATGTAATTACCCACATACTTGAATAGTTTTTGATCGAGATGGCATTTTCTCATCAGAATGTACGCGTAGGGTTTGATTCAAAACACTTCACTGCATTGAGGAAGAAATCGAAATGCAGCCGCTTGCCTCTTTTCATAGGCATCTAAATGACATGCCGAAAAAGCTCTCAGCTCCACGTTCCCCTAAAGATGAACTCTAAGTTCTGTAATTGATATACTATTTACATCACAAACAATACGCATCTTTCTCTCAAACCACCCGTCATCCAGTGTCTCTTTAATGAGCATATTTGTGCTGTTTATAACCTAGCGATGGAGAGGCAAACAGCTCCTTATGGAGAATTATCTAATCTTTCCGGCACCGATGTTATTTGCGCGCTTGGCGGATGACGTTTGCTCTATCAATGGGAACGTGGAGTTTCGATGTGTGCAAACGGAAGCGCGCCGACCAGGCAGTTGCTTACCTTTCAGGCTGACGTAACGCCGTTTGCTCTCAAATGTGATATTTCCGTCCACCGTTTGCCTATATATAAATCAGGAGCGATGCCAATTCAACTCAGATTCACGCTGGAAAGAATTTGGTAACGACACAACCAAGTATTCACTGAGAGAACCGAGGAGTGTTTCATTTCTATGAGTGGATGGTATTTTTAGAGTAACAGGTCGATTGCCAATAAACATAAATTTATAAACATCTATCTATATATAAATATATTTAAACATATATTTGTATATATATACAGAGGGACGCATAAGTAGCTCTTTAGTTCGATTTGTAAAGTCTTTTATCAGAAGACGCACAACGCAACCACGCTGGGCGTATTTGAGTGTGAATAGAATGGCAGGGAGACCAACCGTATGGAATAAGATTCTCCTCACACTGTCGGTCTGTTGGATCGGTGTTCAAAGTTTCCCGCTGCACGTAGTCAAGGATCACGATGTATTAGACGCGGTGGTAAGTACTTGATTGTTGTATGCGTGTCGATTTATGAATCTATTGAACCATGTGACTAATTGTACGGAGCAGGGAAACTAACCCCGTCACCATTCTCTTATCGTGTTGTACACGTCAGACATGCTGAGAGAGGCAGTTGCAAATGTTGTGTACGTTTGTTGCATATCCAACTCTTTCTGCGCTTACAAAGACATAGGATGCTTAGAGATGTCTATCGAGTGAGAGATATGATACGTATACGCAGAGATACGCGCAGTATACACAGAAGCCAGTTACCGATACTCTCCGCCAGGGCTGAAGAGCAGAGGGGGGACTTGGGGGCTCAACCACCCTATTCATTTTTCAAGGATTTTGGGGGCTTTGAGACTCCCTACTGTTCCGATTTTCTGAAAGACGTTTGCAGTTTTGTTCATCAACTGGTTTTATCTTCTTACTGTTTCTTATTAGAACACGCGTTGAGGTCCCTCTTTCATTTCCTTTTGATTTTATTTGGTACATAGCAATCTCCCCCGTTTTTTGAACCCCCCTGGTTAATTTTATCGCTCATCACCGGCACTCGCCACCCGTCTCTATTCGTCCCCATGTCCACCACACCCGATCTTGTTGCCGGGAATCTCATAATAACCAGCCATCCCTCGTTATTCCCAATCTGCCCTCGACAAGTCTCCCTCGTTTATGAACTACAGTGTACCGTGTTATCACTACGGTGGCTATGCTCTGCTTCCGTACGCGCAGCCAAGAGGGCAAAGCGTTACGTGCCGACGAAATCAATAAACAGCGTCTGCTATGTCTTTGCAGGACTACCTTCAACAGTATGGCTATTTGGACACCAGTTCAAGTAATCTTATGGACGAATCACATGTGGTGCAAGCTATCCGTCGTATGCAGGAGTTTGCAGGGCTCAACCAAACAGGACTGCTTGATGCGGAGACGAGGGTCCTAATGGCAACCAGCCGCTGCGGAGTACCAGACATTCACTCAAGCAGAACAAAGCGGTACTCAATCCATAGATGGAAGTGGCCAAAAAGGGTAGGAACACACAACTGTGACTTCGTATAAGATTTCGCCATGTGTACTAGACCTTCCCTTTGTGCCAAAAATTCGTGTAAAGGCAAGAGCTTCGGCCTATAGTTGCATTTAGCGTTAGGTTCATTCTCAGAAGCTATAATAGGCCTAACAAACTGGGTCTGTCTAGGGAGATACGGCCTACCTTGAAACCAGAGGTCCCCTTAGAAAATGGGATTTCTCTTGAATGTTTGGGCTGCCCTTCAAAGATAGGATGAAGTTGTTGAGCTATGGCTTGTTTTAAGAGCTATGATTTGCTTCAAAAGCCATGATTTCCACCAGAAGCTACCTAAAAATTCAGGGCTACGTCTAGAAGCTAGTGCTTATGCAAGGGGCAGGTGCTGACAATAATGCAATGAATCAAGTGTCGGAGGTGGATGGGATTCATAGATTTTGATGGGGAAGTGCAAGCTATAACTTGTCAGTTTACGTTATAAGCTTATTTGAAGTAAAGTAGAAGCCAATTGCAAAAAATCTGCGTTATCAAGGTAAGTTGAGCATATTCACAACCTCGTGCAACACACCGGGAATTAACGCCATCCCGAGAATTTCCTTGCCAGTAAGATCCAATTTTATTGGAACGTATTGTAATGTTGCCTCTATAAAATCCCATAAGAAATCGAGCCAGCGCTCCTATGTGGGTCGCTAAGAAGCAACGCAAATTTGCACTGCAACTATGCTTAACAAATACTACACAGTCCATGTATCTATGATGGCAGAAGACTCGAGTGGTCAAAACTCTGGGAAAACAATTTTTATTCTCAGTGTTTGATGGACTGAAAAGCATGGCCTCCCCAAAAGTTCACAGAAATCAAACCTAGCTGATCGCATGGGTTAGGATGTAGATAGTGCCATCATACAGCAGTTTAAGTTAACAACTAAAAACAAGGCAAGGATTGAGAAGTTGTTGCACTGCTGATTCTGACCACCCGAGTCTTCTCCCGTCACAGTTGGTGACAAGAGTGGGACGAATGAAAAAGGTGACGCATGCACCAATTCATCGTTGGTGAATTCCTGAAAATAAGTGAATTCAATCCAATTCAAAATACTACACTAAGTCATCACTTTGAGTTTGTCTCGTTAAGTAGAGAGATAAAGTTATTGTTAAGATTTGGTTCCTGCGTGAGGTTCAATCAGCAAAAATATTTTTGTTTTCTGCAAATCCTTCCGGATTTGTTTTTACCGTGCACAGCCACCGCATGGATGAGGGTCCAATGTGTCAGCGAGTCAAGTTGTGGCTGCAGAGTGCGAATAATTTTTGGCTTGGCTCAAGAAATTGTTTAGCACCCCACCCATTCAATTGCTGAAATAGCACCCTTGTGATCAGAGAAAGTGGTTTGTCCGAAATCTTCCGAAGAGAAAGTCATTCTTTGCGATCTAAGAAGTGAGTGGGTTGTGGCCTTGTTTCTATCTCACTCAAAGATTCTTGCAACAAGAACGTAGATGCAATCTGCAGATCCTAAGATCCCAAGACAAGTGATTTATAAGAGCTCCTTCTAACGTCTTCTTAATGCGATTTATTCCTTTTAGTCTTGAACTGATCTAGAATATCTGTTTTACCGTATTTTTTAATGTGATTTAGTCTTTGAAGCTTTCAATGATTTAGAGTAGCTGTTTTAGCATGTTCTTAATGTGATCCAAGCCTTTGACAGTGATATAAGATTTTTCTTTTTTTGTATACAGATTCTTACATGGCGTATACATAACTATGGCAATGACGGTATCCCAAGATCTGTCATCAGAAGGACCTTCAAAAGATCATTAGAAAAATGGAGCAATGAAACAAACTTGGTGTTTCAGCAAATCTACAAAGGGGAGCCAGATATTTGGTTCAAATTTGCTGTTGGAGCTCACGGGGATCCGTCTCCCTTCAAAAGACCATGGGATGGCGTTATTGCCCATGCTTTTTACCCAAAACACAACACCCAAGGTTGGTACCTGGACAATTCTTCCTCATTTTTCGCCTTTCCCAACGCGACACGGGTATACCTCTCACCACTTAACATTTCTTCTAGTAATGCCAAGAGTTTAATTGACGGGTCGTAAAATTGCAGTGCTACGAGACTAGCCTGACATGGCAGTATTCTAGATTCTGTCATGGTCGTTGAAAGTCGTAGGTATAGCGACATCAAGAGGAAGAACGCTGCCCTTTAAGCATGGCTTCTGAATATGCTAGTGTCCACCGGGCTTAGTGACATTAATAGAAAAGACTGGAACACTTGTCGACCTGTTCAGGGTATCAGTGTTTCGGAATCTTTCCTGGCGTTCCTGAAGTATGGTTATAAGAAGAGACTTGTCTAGGACACTGCTTGATAAGCATAATCTGTGAATGCCCTTGAATGTATTGTAGGAAATTTGGAGGGTAGTTGGACTGAAAGAGAGAGGAGACTAGGACACTGCTCGATAAACATACCTTCTCTGTTTCCTAGTATGTACCGACAAAGTATAGTAACAGCAATAGGACGGAGCAGGAAACTTACAGCTTCCCAGTTTCTAATTATTTATGTTAGATATCATTAGTTGTGGTCGCATTGAGGGAAAGGACAAGAAAACTGCTAGCTTCCCAGTTTCTGATTATCTGCTTTCGACATCATTGGTTGTGGTCGCATTGAGGGAAAGGACAATAACACTTCTTGATAAATGCAGTTTTTCAATGCTCTAAAATCTTCACTCTTGCCCTGTAGGTTTAGCTGGGGATATTCACTTTAATGACGACAAGCACTTCAGTGTAAACTCATTTAAAGGCAAGAACCTCCCCTGGGTTGCTCTGCACGAAATAGGGCACAGCATCGGATTGAAGCACTCAAAAGTAAAGAATTCAATCATGTATCCATATTACAAAAGTTACAAAGGACACGAGAGCCAATTAACTCCAGACGACGTCATCGGGGTCCAGGCACTCTACGGTAAGAAGATGTTTTGCGTGAATTTATTTTTAAACTCAATTAGTTTTATCGGATGTAGCCTTAATCTGGAAAAATTACGAAATTAGTTATCCCACAAGTGCAGGATGATTATTTGGAAGTTTCGTTTTCTGATGAGTTTTGATGGAAAGAGTTCCTTTGCACCCTGGATGCTCTGTTGAACTGCACCGACGACATGCTACCTTGCAGATTCTGCTTTTTCAAGCGAAGGCGATCGGACGTAAGCAAGGGGATGCGGTCGGTAAAGTTCCTGCCAAACTGAGACTGATGCGAAAATACATCTGAGTCTAAGGCCTCTCACTCTTCTTAAATGTTTCCCTATACTTTGAACACTGTTTATTGAAAGTTGTGGAAGCCAAGGAGCTGGGAGTGTCAGCCTCCCGCCCAGACAAAGAGAATGCCAGTTCATCATCAGGGGCACTAACATTTCGTTCCTTGCTATTCATTTAGGAAGAGCAATTTCTGCCCTCTCCCGAAACTTATGTAATGGAATCTTCTACAAGCGTCCATGGGTCAACATGGAGCTGAAAGGAAGTTCTGTGCTTTATTATCATATTGAGGGATAGAATATTCACGAGCAGCGAGATAACTGCGCCAGGAAAAAGCATGTGTGTGAAATAATGGCCTGGGGGCTTGAAAAAGAGTTTGGCTATGAGCGAATGCGCAGATGAGGTCAAGATAAAGCAGTTAAAATATTTGTACACGGAAGTGAAAAGCAACAACAGTTTATTAAGAAAATCGATGAAAACATTCGCATTTTATTAGCAACTACACCAGATAATAGGAGATAGGCCTGTCCCTAAGCCATCCTGTGTTTCGATGCATGTGATCCCACTCTGTTTACCTCTATCGATGACATTGAAGATGTTAAAATAAAAGATTGAGAAAATGAAGATAGCAATTCAAGACAATATGGACAGTTAAATTACGACAGTTTCAGTCTCTCAACGTCGGTATCTACCCTGAATGCATCAACATCTTCATCCGACAACTCAGTCGGCACCCCGAGCAACATTTATGGCATCTGCCAAAAAGTCTTCAACCAAAGATGTTGAAGGGATTGAACTTCTCACATATTATGACACAATATAAAGAACAATAATTATTAAAATTTCATTAAAATGAGGAAAACAGAAAGGAGAACAAGGAATGTAGTATACTGTAACTGCGCATGCGTAACTTTTGTTAACCTGGGTTTGTCCCAGATGTACGTCCACACTCCAAAGTATTAAATTCAAGTGTAGACCTCCCGGTGTACGCCACACCCAAAGCGCCCCTATATTTGTGTAGTGTGGAAAGGAACGAACATATTTTTCGTGCTAAGGAGCTATGGCCTTATAAGGAATTATCCGAATTTAGATTTGCTAGTACAGTTGATTATCGTCTCTGAAGATCGCTACATGCTTTTCAATCAAAGTAAGTTTCATCAAATTCGTCGTTTTTTTGAAACTGAATTTCCCGTTCTGAGTGGAAATCCGGATTATCTGTGATTCTCCATGACAATGCCGTACATTTCCAACATATATATTACCTACCACGTATTACAAACCTTGTTTGAGCCATGTGCCGCTTAGCCAGTCTCAAAAGGCCTTCAATGAACTTTATGTAGTATTTCGACTTAAATTACGAAAACCCCAGGACACTGGCAGACCGTTCAAAGTACCTGTATTCAATCAGAAAGCTTTGTCGTGAACGATTGTTACCTTAATCATTCTGATTTCAGGCAAGAAGAATGCTGTGAGACCTCTAACGACGAAAAGACCGGTGTCACAAAATTGCATAAGGGACATTACAGCTGCATTTATGGCTTCAAATAAACTGGTATACGTGTTCATCGACAGACATTTGTTCGTCTTGAGACCAAATGGTGGTATAATTGTCGGGCCTATCTCTGTTTGGAAAATTTTCAAAGGAGTGAAATCAGTTGACGCTGCCTTCCGCAGACACGATGACAAGACGGTGCTGTTCCGAAATGATGTCTTCTATGTTTTCAGTGCCAAAAACAGATACATAAGTGGACCTCATCCAATAAAGGGAAGGTTTGCTGGCTTAGGGAGAGTCCAAGGGAATATCGACGCCGCCTTTGTGTGGCCTAAAACAAATTCTCTCTACATCACCAAAGGAAGGCTATACTGGCGTTATCACTTCTTGGGTAGCGGAGATTATGCATTGGTACCTGGCTATCCTAAGCAAATGCAGAAACAGTGGACTAACAGGGTTGGAAATCTAGATGCAGCTTTTACTGGGGCGAATGGTGCTACTTATCTATTCAAAGGTGAGTCTACTTGCCCTGATGTTTACCATTGAAGAGATTAGTTTTAATTTGTCTCCGGAGAACTTCCCTTTTAGCCACTGTGCCTGCTTGCACACATAAAAAAGCTGTTGAAAAGCTACTTAAAACGATTATTTCTTTATTTCAGTCCTTAATTCTATTTTGCTCGATTTTCCATCGACAGCTACCTCATTCTTTCTCATCACCTCATCTCTTTCCCTTCTCCCTCTTTTTCATCGACATGTAATTTGAGTTTCCAATACTACAAAGGTTTTCATAACTTCGATGCTCTACGCGGGATACTCATCCTCTAGACTGCGTTGCATACTCGATTTCGAGCGTAGCAGAAACCAGAGACAAGGCTCCTGGGTTTTTCTATGGTTTTTGAAGTGGTTTCCTGTCGCCTTCCTCAAGAATGGCGCTTTATTGTGACACGAGCAGGATTCGAACCCATAAAACCTGTGTTATGAGTCCTCATGCTTAACTAATACACTCTCTTGTGTTGCATACTCCATTTCGAGCGCAGCAGAAACCGGAGATAGGGCTCTGAGTTTTTTCTAGGGAAGTGGAATTCATGAGGTGGTTTCCCGTTGCCTTCCTCACCTACGGCGTTTCAAAAGTGGCACATGGAGGAATCGAACTGGCAACCCCTTTGTTGTGAGTCCGCATGCTTACCCACTACGCCACGGCACCACTGCACTCTCTTAGCATCGCGTAAATACTCTGCTTTTTATTTCCGTCAGGAAAACATTTCTACGAACTCACGAATAATTTTACGTTGGCAAGTGGATACCCAAAAGAAATTTCAAAGCACTGGGCAAAAGCTTCTTACTGTGGGGTAAAAAACGATGGTTTGACCGAGGGGAGAAATGCAGGCGTCGCCTCCAGTCAGAAGTTCACTACGCTCGCTACAACCATCATACTGGCTGCCATTATGGTAAAAATTTGAAATGAAGTTGCATGTATATAGATTTAGGCCTCTATCAATTTAGGACGTGAGCGATCATTGCTCTCCACAAGAAGTAGTGTTCAGATAGATTGCCTTTTCTTCTTGGTGAGAGCCGTTCCTTCCTCCATCCGGTTAAGAATTTTAAGAGTAAAAATCTACATTTTCCCCTTTCTCTGTCTCCCGCGATCCTTTCAACAAGGTGTAGGATATACCGTACTATTTAACGAAAAACTTACGCTCTTGGTAAAGGAACATTTTTACATCGCTCGCTAGTAAACTTTTAAATTATGCTAGTATATTTTGGTATATTTTTTGCAACAGTGAAAGATTCACATTAAGAATGTGTCGTTTTTTAAAGCATGTCAATAGAGATTGAATTATGCATTAAGTCTCTATGACAATCGATGTATCACTAACAAGTTTGACTTCTCTGAAACTATGGGAACAAGCATAAAGATTAGTAAAACTCCGATTCAATGTGCCCTGAGGAGAAATAACCATCGTTGATGTTAGGGCCTTGTAGTTTGGGAAGCAATCATAATTCAGATGTCACTCTTGGTATTTTACGTCATAATCTATAGACGAGACATGGAAGGAGAGGGTGCTTGGGATTTTTGATGATGATAGTGATAAGAATGATGATATTGATGATGATGATGATGATGATGATGATGATGATGAGCATACTATTACACACGTGTATCATAAATTATTTATACTGCCTATAGCTATTATTTGTCCATAAATTTGTAATATAGTTGTAGAAAGAGGAAATGTTTAATTTATTCAAATGTAAATATAAAATAACAATTTTCATATGTTATTTTACGCATGGATTGAATCATTTTCATGAATATTGTTTCAAAGTGACTCGTCGTTTCTTTAATCGAAAACTCTGATTTTTCTCCGCTTTTTTCTACAACATGGAAAAAGAAACCTTTTCATCGCTGTTGCAGCTCAAACTAAGCATTTCTGGGCGAATTTTATTCTGACATCTGAGAAACATGAAAATCACTTGTTCTTGAGCCCGAGCCTCGTCGTAACGGGCTCACAGACTTAAAGCACTTCAATACGGTACCACTAAATCAATGTAGATCAGCGTGCAATTATTCCAAATTTGATCAGCGAAAGCGATCAGAGATTTTCAAAATCACAGTATTATTCATCGAGTCTTTCGCTCAAATGTAGTTTGAGGGAAGGTGGTTGCAGAATCGGTTACGAGCCGAACAAAGTAAGTCGAGATCACTTTTGGGGCTCGATATCCAGGGACACCAACGTGGAGGTTTCTGCATTGTCCCGAAAATCACAGTAAATCAGTGGAAAGGCAACCCTTCATAGCAACAACAACAACTCTGCGCTGATTGGTTTCTTCAAAGTAGACCCCGAAAATACGAAATCATCCAATGAGAATGGAGAACGGCTCGAACAGTTGGAAAACACAGAACACGAGCTTCGATCGAAGGGCGCGCTGTGGAAGCACGCTGCCTCATTAGAACTCACTCAAGTTTTTACGCACGCTTGGTTTTCGTAGTGTATTTTTGTATGATGGGCAGAAGTAAGTTATCTATTTTCTCTCCGTCTCTCTAATCATTTTTGCCGTAGCTCGTACTATTTGAATAATATCGCTGCTGTTACACTGTGGCATGGGCCTATCGCGATGCTGAAGGAGATGGCACACTTGCGCGGTTCATGCCAATTTTTAGCCAACATCTTCACATACGTGGTTTTAAGAGTAATATATTGACTCATCTCTTATATTTAAAATTGTTAGCTTACGGTTAGAATGTAACCCTGTAAGAATCGACCTGGGTACATCGCTGCCATAATCTTGTCTCTTGAGATTTCTGTGAAACGAAAAACTTCCACTATTTGTAAACAGTGTGGGTTTTCGTAAGACTGGGCTAAATTGAACAACTATCTCGCTCATATGTAAGGAAGTCCTATTATTGAATAAGACTGCGACAGTAATTGTTTAGTATTTGAATCAAATGTTTAAAACCCCATGTTGCTGGGAACATTGTGAAGGATTTTTTTAGGAGACTAGAGAATAATTCATGTATTGAAGCAATTCCTTGTTTCCTTTATCTGAATGTAGATAAGATACTCAAAATGATTGCCCATTTCTTGAAGAAATTCTCCCGTGAGTTGGGTACTAAAAAGTTTTTGTGTTTGGTTAAAGTGAGTAGCACTCTTCATTCAGAGCGTAGAAGAAACCAGAGTTAGGTGTTTGGGTTTTTTCTAGGGGGGGGATTCTTTAAGGTGGCTTTCCGTTGCTTTCATTGCCCACGGTGTTTTTGTAGTGATCTATGAACGATTTGATTGCACAACCTGTGCCAAACTTAGGAAATTATACTGTGCCCACTGAACACATTCCAGTTCTTACTCTGAAATGATAAGCAAAAAATGATCATCATATCGCATTCACATTTTTTCAACCCTTCTTGATAGTACGAATGGAAAGCCACACAAAAAAGCACCTAACCAGGCGGAAAGCAAAAGAACGAAAGCATAAATTCCTTGAACTGACTGAAGTAGACAGTTGCTGCTGTTGTGCAATGAAAGCAAAGAGAGACAGAAAGTTGGCCCAGAAGAGGGCAGCAAAGTTTGCTGATTTGCCCGAAGAAATTGTACTGAAAATCATATCATATTTTTCACTGAGCGACTTGTTACGGTTCAGTCAGGTTTGTATTGCCATTTGAAATTTGGCTATTTTTGGCAAAAGTGACACACATGCCTTGCATGTTTATGTAATGCATTTGTATTTGTAGCTGATCTGCTAGGCCAAGGGTTGGCAACCCAAAATGCTGAAGGAGCCATATTAGACTGAAGGAGCAAAAAGAAATATGCCTAGAGCCCCAAAAAGCCTTACAATGAACATTTCTGTGTGTATCTTTGTTGGCTATGATTGGAAAACGTTAAGTGTTTCTTTTGTGTTTATCCTCTTACAGAAACCATATCATGACAGAAAATATATTTCTCTCTTCCACCTTTTTTATTTTCAAACGCTTTTGAAAAGCTCTAGAGCAGCAGGTTGCCGACCCCTGGGCTAGGCCCTTTGGGTACATGATTAGTGTCTCTTGAAGTGAGTTAGAACCAGCATTTTGAAGGTAATTAGAATGGAAGGTGAAGGCCTTGTGGCAAATCAGAATGATTGGAGAAAACGGGTTGTAGCCTTGTGCCAATCCTCAAATTGGGAGCTGTGAAATGTAATTTATTATAGCTACCATTTTCAGGATTGTCACAACTCTCCCGAGTCTCATCTTTATGTATAAATTTCCCTGCCTTTAATGAGCTGTTGAAGTAAACTGGTTCATTAAAATTGTTTTGTTTCTCAAAGCGGTAAAATTACCATTTTTCTGTTCAAGATAAGATTGCTCAAGACTTTATTGCATATTCAGAATAACCAGAGAGAAAAGAACTTCTTTTTCTCTCATTATTCTATAAATCAATCTGGTTCTACTATTGAGCACTCTGTGATTTTATCACTTGCGTCTTGGGCTTATTGTGTATTTGTAAACTTCAAAATTTGAAAAATGATGAATTGGTGATTAAGATTCTCTAACTGTCTGAGAGATTCGAAGCCCCCCTCTGAGAATAGAAACTATGCTAAGTCATAATTTCTTTCAGCAGAACTAGAAAATTTAGATTTGATGATTGGAATATGATATGAAATCTTGCAGTTTTTTGACTTGATGAACCTTTTTTCATACACGCAGGTATCAAAATATCACCAGACCATCATTAATCAATCTCAAGTTATTTGGGCAAATATTTCCTTCCAAGCATTATGGCCGAAATCAAGAAATATGAAAGTATTTGAAAAGTGAGTTTGTTTCCATCTCTAGTCCATATCTCCCACAAATTTTATGTCTTATGTAACAAGCTTTTATCAGACGCAATTTAGTTCTCACTTAAACCGGTTCTTGTCCTGACTCAAGCAGAGTGGCCATTTCTGGTCCACAGTTTCCACACAGCTCTATCTGCTGCATCCTAGTCTTTCAGACTTTCTTAGGAATCACCAGTTTCAAGATGTGCGAATGAAACTGGTCCTAAAAAGCTGCTGTTTGATTCAACCCACATGGACGATTCTTGCCTTGTAGTCTTATTTAACGTGCAGAGACCACAGAGTCAGAGAGACGACTATTAGCGCTCTTGTGTTTGAATGGCTGACTAACTAACTTATTGAAATAAAATACATGTTTATATAGACAAATAACAAAGAGCTAAAGTTACCATATTCATCGATTTAGAATAGGAGCGGAAGGGTTGGTTGGTAATGATGCAAGTAGATGAATAGGTGATGAGTTGATGGAAAATAGGACAGGAAATAGCAATGGATTGATGGATTAGAAATGGGTAGTTAAGCAAAAATGGCAATGACTGTGTAGATAGAAAATATGAGGGTAAGAAAGCTGAGTCGCTACATTCTTTTCCTCTAGATCTTCTGTCCCATTGTCTCACAGTCTTATTCTTGGTTGTCTATATCTTCCCTTCCTAGTACTTTCCAGCTGAGCGTTTACTTTGTGGGCTGGGTCTCAACTCTTTGTAGGATGTTGCCGCATCAGTTTCCTTGCCTTGGAATTCCCGTTGTATCGCTTTAATGTGTAGCATTTGTCTGATGATATCTTTCTTATTTCTGGCCTTCAGTTCCACTTCATGCCACCAGTGCAGCATAGTTACTTCTGCAGTGTCTACCCTCTTTCATTGCTCCTTCCTTATCCCCCCTTTGTTCCACACATCCTCAATATATCTACATCGATAGGTAAATTGTCCCGTTGCCATAATCTATTGTGACGAGAATATGTATTTTGTAAAAGGTCTTTGGTCACCTGCATTGCCTTTGGAAGCTTAGCAACCCTACTGCATGACACTGCATGCCAGCATCAGCCCTTTCCAATAGAAACACATCCATAATGGCTTCCTCCAGCCTTTGAGCTCTGCCCCCTTCATTTCTGCAACTGTAAGAATGACCTGCTCTGTTGCTGTGTGTCCATCTTGCTCGATAGAAGATACAGGGCATTTGTTAGCAACTCTTAAGTTCTTTTATAAATTTGATTTGTGAAGGATAGTTGTTTGTAAATGTATCTCACAGTGGGAAGTCAATGACCTTGAGCCGCTATGAAGGGTAAAACCAAATGTATATTTGTATTTTGGTATTGTATTTGTAAAAAAAATTAATTTATTGATAAATCTGTGAAGATGATATCTTGTATAGTTTTATTGACCTTTTCTCATCAATAGTATTCGCTTTCTTCTCAAGGGCAGCAGAATGCGGAAATATAGAATGCCTTGCCAAGCTTGCATTTGTATCTTTGTATATATACAATTTTAAAGGTATACTCAAATTTTACTGTTTAATCAGCACATTGTGAGAGTGGAGATGATTTTTGGTGATTTTTGTAGTGTTGAATCAATCTAATATTTTAGATCAGTTGTAAAAAGCCATCAGCAGCACGTTTGATGCGTTGTCCTTCGAAGGGGGAAATGTGATAAGCAGGGATAAGATGCGTAAAGCTTTCCTGTAAGGACCCCTCTACGGGATGAAGTATTTTCATACAAAACTTTGTTATGCATCAGCAGAATTTTGTTGGAGGGCTTTGAAGATTAAGTGCTCTATCCCACAAGGGCGACTTTAGGAAACATTCCTTTCTTGAACAACGCCAAGCAGATGTTTGATGACGATTGAAAATGTTTTTAAATGTTTTTAAATATTTTAAAATATTTTAAAATATTATAAAATATTTTAAAATATTATAAAATATTTTATGTCAAGATGATTTGTAATGAAGACCAGTCTTAATGCCTGCATTTCTCAAAGTAGTTTTCCCTCTTTACACTGCAAACCACTCCCTCGAGACCTAATTGTGAAATCACTTTCTTGCAGGAACTAGGAAGTGCCTGAAGACCTCTCTTGAAAATGCAAATAAGGCAGTAGCAAGTTTCTCCAGAATAGACCAGCTCATCTCTCCGGAGCTTCCACTGACTTGGATGTTCATCCGACCACCATGGGCCTATCCTGTTAGCGTTAGAAAGTGCCTGAAAGAATGCATGCTGAATAAGATCGAAGAGACGTGCACCTCAGATAAGGTTTGATTGTCGAATGGGTTTCTTTGAATTTTTTCATTTCACGTATATTTTTAGTTCCTCGTCGACTAAGCATATCTTGTATGCCATTTTTAAGTAAGAATGTATCTTCGAAAGGGCGAAATGAGATTTTTTCATTCTAACGCCATGTTCAATGCTCACGTTCTTAATTCGATGATTCTGCGGGAACATACCGGATTTTAAGTTGATTATTGCGTAAGATAAAATGAAGTAAAGAACTGAAACACGATTAACGTGATTCCTTGAAAATCTGACGCGGCCTATTTTTATGTGAATTCCCCGGCCTATTTTCACATCTGCTTTTTGGCAAGAGGGTTTAAAAAAATTGAAAACTAAGTAAAGAATAGTTTGTTATATCTACACTGTGATGTACTTAAACTAATTATATTTAAGTACTGCTGAAGGCCAGCCCCAACTGCAGCATTCACTGTGCTTGCATAGGTGTGTGGCCCAAAGGCTAATGAAGCGGAGATGGGCGCAGCCCTTGTCACCAAAAATGGTGAGGGAAGGAACTTTGACTTTGCTGTGATTACGATAGTGGCGGTTCGATATTTCATATTTTCCTATTTAATTCTTTTAAGTAGGGTTGCCCTTGGAGAAGCATTAGTTGTTTGTTTCTTCAAATAGATATCCATCCCTGCTCTATACAATGTTGGTAAGACGTATCTCTTCAAAGAGGACGAAACAAGAGAACAAGCATGTGAGTTTTTCGAAAAAGCAGCTGCATTGGGATGCCCATATTCCAACTGGGAGTTGTACAAATGCAAAGGCAAGGGAGACGACGATGAAGTTGATGCTGGGGTCATGCTGGAAACGGTCAGGAATCTTCAAGACATTGCATCAAGAGGGCATTTTCGTGCAATCGTCGAGCTGTGCAAGAAATATTCGATGACTGGATACAGCAACGTCACCAGAAAAACAGCCACCGAGTTTTGTAGAAAGGTATGAGATGCTCTCTCCGAATACGCTGATGTAACTTCAAGACTGAATCTTCTTAGGAATTTTTAGCCTGTTTCTTTCTTGTAGTTTTTGTGTTTTCGTTTTGATACTATGAGGAACCACTGCAACGTCACCAGAAAAACAGCCACCGAGTTTTGTAGAAAGGTATGAGATGCTCTCTCCGAATACGCTGATGTAACTTCAAGACTGAATCTTCTTAGGAATTTTTAGCCTGTTTCTTTCTTGTAGTTTTTGTGTTTTCGTTTTGATACTATGAGGAACCACTAACTCAGTCTCGTTGTCTTGATCTGTTACGTCAGTCGTTGCGGTAGGGAGTCGAGTAAAGATGTTTTCATCGGCGTGCTGATTTTTTCTTCATCTCTCTGCTTCTTCTTCGTCCTCTCTCTGGTTTCCCTTCTGCATCTCTCTGGTTTTCCTTCTTCACCTCTCTGGACTTCCTTCTTCACCTCTCTGGATTTCCTTCTGCATCTCTCTGGTTTTCCATCTTCACCTCTCTGGACTTCCTTCTGTATCTCTCTGGATTTCCTTCTGCATCTCTCTGGTTTTCCATCTTCACCTCTCTGGACTTCCTTCTGTATCTCTCTGGATTTCCTTCTGGATCACTCTGGTTTTCCTTCTTCACCTCTCTGGATTTCCTTCTGCCTCTCTCTGGACTTCCTTCTGCCTCTCTCTACTTTATCTAACTCTAAATAAATCTCTCTATTTTAAAGACAATTTTGGTGTCTAAATTTAGCCCTTTCTGATGGATAGATGAATGACAAGAGTTGAAGGGAAAGGAAGGACCTTGATGTTTGCTTATAGTGTAAGAGGAAAGGCTGGGAAATGAATCAAAAGGATATTAGTGTTGGACATTGGTATGAGATGTGGTTACGTTTGCGATGTTTGTTATGATATGGGATGGAAAGATGAGAGGCTTTGGACAGCAGATCACGCGAAGCGAAATGGCATATAATGGAATGGAAAGCGAGACGATGTCACTACACATTCGTTGTTGTGGCTTTGCAACAGACCACCAAGGGCTTTCCACTGCGAACTAAACTTGGACTAAGAAGCTTGATTCAATGACATTTTTCAAACTGCCAGCCACAGTCGAAAAAGATTCCACACTTTTAGTCTATTGATTCTTACAAAAATGTGTCAGGCTAAAAACCGAAAAATCCTCTAACGGCAGGTGAAAATATTGTTATCTATTGTGACTTTTATTGTTACTGTTATCATCATTATAATTGCTATTATCAGTCACTTTTATTTGAAAATTTTTACGCAGTATTGTCGTTTGAGTATGTGCCAAACACAAGGTTGAATACACCACTTTCCAAATGATCATTATGAATTATAGAATGAAGAAGTTTAAAATGCGAAAATGAGAACATTTTAAGCTGCCTTTACTTGCAAGAGAAATCTGTCGAGTTAGTTGATTCAGAGCCTTTGGTTTGTCGTCGACGTGCAAGTCGCCACTGACGCGACTCAGAAACCGAGAGCAAGTTTCGAGGCTACGGAGCTTCCAACTACGACAAGGAAAGATTTAGAATGTCTCTATGTTGCTCGAGTTCTTACGAAGGTTTTTATTTAACTTCCTTCACCCTCATTTATACTCTTTGATTCAATGTAATGTTCATATCCTATTTTCTTATTCATTGATACACTTTCATCGTTCTCCTGTTTGCTCGTTTTCAGGTCATGGATATGTGCAGCCCTTCTGGAATTCACAACATCATAGCAAGTACATCGAGAAATGCTACCAGGATCACAGAAAATATGAGGTAACTTCTTTTTGTTCCATAATCGTTAATTTTAAAATTCGTTCTAGAAAGCATAAGTTAGCTTCTTTAAGTTTTGTAGCGGGAATATCTGCTATATCGTTTCTTGGCCGAGAGCAAAGCGATTGGCATCATGGAAAAATTGGAGACGTACGTTGAAAATGTCAAGAACTTCCACAGGTGGTCCCGTGATAACAAGTAAAAATATAAAAATTTAGAATGGTTAAGTGGGTGCATTGAAGCTTTTATAGCAAGCGGACAGTACAATAAGTACTCTCACGATGAAAAAGCATTGTAAGCTGGAGGAAACGAACTGGATTTTCCCGTCGGTTGCTTAGAAGGGGCAGTTATGGTCTCTCTTAAGAGCATTATTTCCAAGTAAGCCAGTCCTTTTCGCCTCCTATTTTGAAATATTTTCTTCTGCTGGCAAATTTATAAAAGGTGAGAAAAACCATGGAATGTGGATGGATTCAGAAGCTTATGGCAGTCTCGTGGCGAGTTGTTTTGGGAAAAATTCGCATCACTACGGCTGGGAAGGTGGATTTTCGCTGCAATTCAGGCTTAAGTTAAGTGTGCGACCGTAAAAGGTTCATTCACGGATAACATACCGTAGGACAATATAACAAACTGGGCTCCTTCGTTGTGCCGGTTTCAGCTGCTGTCATTAATAGATTTCCCACAAGACTGCAGTGATGATTTCAAACTGAACTGGGTCTTTGTCATATTTTTGCGTAGATTGATTTGTAGAATAGAGTATCCGCAAACGGGCTTCAGTCAAAGGAAATTTATGAACGAGAGAAAAATTTGGGGGGGGGGAGAGGAAAGAAGATAAGTAGAAGAAAAGAAAAAGAAAATGGAAATGAAGACGGGGTGGAAGTGGGAATCGGTTCAGTTTTGACATCTTATTGATTCCATTCTAATGTTGGTTCTAATCGTTTGTTAATGCCTTTAAGATGCATTCTGGTGAACTGGATGCATGAAGTATGTGACGTCAAAAGCATGCAATCAGAGGCACTTCACATGGCAGTCGATTGCGTTGATCGGTATCTATTGAATCGCAATGTCAACAGAAAGCAAGTGCAGCTGATCGGAATTTCATGTGTCGTCCTAGCTTCCAAGTAAGACTACCTTCTATCATCAAATATACATAGGCGTGTGGGTTTTGTGTGTGTGTGTGTGTGAGTGTTTTTGGGGTGTGAGGTGGGTATGTTGGGTTATGTGTGTTTAGGGTGTGTGTATGTAGTATGTGTGGTGGGTGTGTATGGTGTGTGTGTTTTTGGTGTGGGGGGTGTGTGTCTATGGTGTTTGGGGTGTGGGGTGTGTGTATCGTATGTATGTTTGGGGTGTGGGTGTGTGTGTGTATGGTATGTGTGTATGGTATGTGTGTATGGTATATGTGTTTGGGGTGTGTATGTGGTGTGTATGTTTGGTTGTGTATGTTTAGAGTGTGTATGGTGCGGGTGTGTGGTGGGTTTGATGTGTGTATGTGGTGTGTTGTGTATGGTGTGTGTATGGTGGGTGTGTTTGGGCGGTGAGGGTGTGTTTATTTGTTTCTAGTTTGACCATTATTTCATCAGTGAGTCACCTTTTCGCCACACCTTTCTAGAAAAGGCACACGAAATTACTTGGCCTCTTCCAAGAGTTGTGCTAAGTTAAGTGCTCGTGTAAATCGTTCCATCCATGCTTTTATAAGCCGAAGCTGCCGTGTTAGGCCAATTTTTGCGCGTTTTAGACATGGGTGGTCAATTTCTCCTTTACAGTACTTTCCTATATTAAGAATCGATTCTCCTGATGCATGATTCAACCATATGAATTGATTGTCCGATTCTACTGATTTGTTTTGGTCTTCAGAGTTTTTTCCACGAATTCATCCAGTCTTCTTACGATACGGGAATCAGCCTGGCTCACAGACAGCACCTATGAATACAACGAGGTCGTGAAAATGCTAGCAGAGATCATTGGCGCTTTGAAAGGCAAGCTATTCAAGATGAACGCCAATCACTTTGGGGAGATCATGTGTACACTAGCAAAAGTAGGTTTCTCCTTGATTGAATTCTACTATTCTATTGAGTTCTTCATGATGCCTTCTCGGTCCCAAACGTGAAGCCAGTTTTCATGTCTTTTGTAGCGGCCAGGGGGCATTAGGCCCCCTCTTCTTTCTGCTTATTGTCATTATTGTCATTATTATTGTCGATTTTTTGCAGTATGCAAACATACAAAAAGCTCATTTACTCGTACTATCTAACAAAATAGAGAGAAATTGAAATAAAATGCAATAATGCAAAGAAACTTTTTCTTCAGATAAATGTAAAGATGTTTACAACGTAGTAATTGTCTCTTGATTATCCGATTCAAATACTTGTTTCTCCGATGAAGATTATGTTTCCGTCCAGTCATTTATCTCATCATGTGACCTGTAAAAGCATCAGATGTTTATGAAATGAGGCCATGTGGAATTTTACAATCAGGATGCTTGAACAAGAAAATCGATTTAAAAGGATAGATATGAAGTTCCTGCCCGTGTAAAGAAGTTTTAAGAACTCTTCCCCAAGACCTCAGCAAATGATTTTTTTGAGGTTCTGAGATTCAAAGTTTCCTTGTTTGTGTGTGTATATATATATATATATATATATATATATATATATATATATATATATATATATATATATATATATATATATTTATATATATATATATATATATATATATATATAGAAATATATATTTATATATATATGTATATGTATATATATAATATAATATATATGATATATATATATATATATATGTATATGTATATGTATATGTATATGTATATGTATATATGCACACTAAGATACAATCTAAGATCAATAAACATGATGTGATCTATCTCTCCTCTTAGCCCTTTCGCTTTCTACTTTATTCTTTTGTTGGGGCTTTGTATAGGCCACAACAGCCTTTCCCAACATAACTCACTAAAAAATATATATTAAGTATATACATACTTAAGTTAAAAAGAAAGCTAGCCATTAATGCTCAAATAATTCGTTGCCAACCATGACGAAAGAAGACACGAAAGGATTTGGCCTCCACGGAGAACAGCTCTTACAATTTGAAAAAAGTAATATGAAAGCAGTTAGAGAATACAATAGGATTAGTAGCTGCACGCCAAACAGAGAAACTTCCCTCGCACAAAGCTAGTGTATGGGACCGTGACCAAGCGAAATGCCAAGCCCCTCCTCCTTAACTCAGTCGTTTGATTGTATGTCTGCTTCTCCATAAGCCTATGAATATATATAAAACATGAGTTTTTTTATAAATGTAATATATTGATCTATGTATATATATATTTATTTATCAAGACTTCTGTTGAAATTAAGATTCATCTTGTAAGTAATTTCACTAGACGCGCGTTTTATGTTTAAACCATTTTGTCTGGTCTCTTATTTCATTAGATTTTTCAAGCTTGAAAACAGCTTGACCCAAACAGGAGGCATGGCAGTCCGGCCAGTCTCCGTTAATCTCGATTTCGTCGGCTTTAATTGCTGCATTGAAATCGAATTTGTAGGAAAGCACGCGAGCTGTCTTATTGTGTTAGTCGAGGATTTGTAAATTAATGGTCACATCTAACGCCTCTCCGTTGAAGACTGTCGTTCGATTAATTGTAGGCTTTCTAGAGACAATCATCTCATAGGCAGGATATTGGCGGTTCTGCCGGCAACTGAATTAATGGATGTCCAGAACTTGGTCGACCGAGGAATGCAATCTGCTTATCCAATTTGAGCCTGAACACCAGTTGCAACTGGTGAAATTAGAATGGGCGGGCTTGTATCTCGATTTTCTTAGACTCGCAGTCATTTGCCACACCCATCTTCAAATCATGTCGTAGTTTAAACAAATCGGTTGCGTTTTCTCTATTCAAAATTGTTTTCTTGATACGCACAACCGGCGTCGAGAAGTATAGAACGATCAGAAGCTGTTGTAGTCTAATTTCCTGTCATTTGTCTTTCAAACTCTAGAAGAACTTGCCACTCCAAGGGCTCCCAATTCAACGGTGGGATTGTTGCTTCTGAAATTTGCTATGTTGTGTGCTGAGCAGTGAACTCGTCCTGTCCCCTGGATTTCGTAGGTTGATAGCCGTAGTTGATTCGACATAACCGTGACAAAGTTTGTACTCTACTTTGTCGTCACTCGACGAGAAACCCGGGTTCTATTCATTGTTTAGGCAAATTTCAACCCACCCATTCGAAGGCGCGCCCACAATCGGCCCTCGACTGCCATCGTTTTCTGAGGTCAGTAGCTGTGTGCCAGTGCACCCTGGAACTAACTTCAAGCTTTGGAGGTGCTCATAATTGCACTATAAACAGTGTGCACAAGGCTTTTGTTGAGCGCGCTCATCAATTAGTGGTCGTAATAATATCACAATTCATTTACAGCTGACAAAAATAGCTAATGCTGAGAAAGGCCAACTCTACCCTATTTGCAATGCTTGAAGTTGAACTTTACAATTGCGGCAACTTCTTCTGGGCCATTCCAGCTTCTGGTTTTCATTTGTAGTCAGTCGTCGTTGATGTATGTTTTTTGACTCGGTGAAAGATTTTTCTAGAGGAGTGAATGATTTTTGAGACGGATCTTTGCACGGAGCTTGATTATCGTCTACCGTGCATTTAGATTCATGCGTCGATTAGTTTATCAGGAACACATAGGCGCCCGTGCGCTTGCTTTATCGGGGAGAGAGTTGTTCTCATTCGAAGCATTCCAACAGCGAATCAATGAAATTCTGTAAGTGTTCTTTCTCTTCTCATTATAGCTGGATGTCTACAATGGTCACTTCATGCATTACCTGATAGACTCATCGCTCCAGTTTTGCGACTTTGGAAGGTAATTATGTCCCCGTTTTCCTGAAAGTTTCTCCTTTATATTTGATATCTCTGGGAAGTTAAAATTTGTATCCACTTTGGGTGCTTCGTAGCCAACCTCATCGTTCTGGCAGTGGGGAGGTGCATGGAAGCTACGCTGATCCCGGTCGGCGAAAGTGGGAGCATGCAGAGCTACATGATAGCCAATTAGGTGTGTATGTCGAAGATGGATGGGATTCTTTATCTGAAGCTAGTCGGGCGGAATCTATCATCAACTGCTACCTTTCTTCCGACGTTTAGCCACGCCTACGCCGATAGTCATTCCGACGGCTGTCTTGGTGACAATGTGAATGCGAACGTGGGTCGGGGTCATCTACTTCCGGAGTGTCAGCTACTTCCGGTCCGTTCTCTGTTTCTTTGAATTGTATGACTGCACTGTCTACCATAGATCAAAATGTGTAGTAATTCCATAATTTCCTATTTGCATATTCGATGGGTTTGTTTTGTATTAAGAACGTGGAGCTTCTTTTTGAAGAAAAAGATCTTTATCCGTTTAAAAAATTCATAGCGAGATCTTGATGGCTTGTTTACGTTGTTGTGTTCAGAAGAGCATGTTCACAAAAAGCAGTTGAACTATCGACTCAAATTCATCGAAATAAATGGAACTTTTCTCCTTGAAAATAATGTTTGGTTTCCTAATCCCACAAATAATCGTTTTTCTTCCTTGCCATGATCCTACAACTTGCTATCTTTTTCAAATCTAAGATGAATAAACTTTATCTTATCTCCCACTCCTCTTAGCGTTTCGCTTTCTTCTTTCTTCCATTGTTGGGGCTTTGTACAGGCCATCATGGTCTTTCCCCAAAAGAACTCACTAAAAAGACCTTAGTCATTGCATGTCCGATGTCATTTCGCCATCTGCTCACTATCCTTAGGTGGGACAAGAGCCTGATGAAAGTGATGAAATAATGACATTTGTATCATGACCTCGAAGGAACTAGATTTATGGATGCAACTTACCTCATGACGTCGGATGGAAACGTCGAAATTTCATTACGATTTGCGGCTAAATCGTAAACAATTTCGTACAGTCGCGGAAAATGTGAAGTTCATCAAATGGCCTGGATCTATAGAGCATTAGATAAACAGGTTATCCCCAGAAAGTGTGGTGCAACGTTAAGCTCTATAGAAATGGCATTTAATTTTCTTTGAACAGCAGGTCGATTGTTTTGTTCTCTAAATGATTTTTACATCTCGTCGTCTGACCTCTGGGTGCTGTTGACCCAAACTACTCAAAAAAGCAGACGTAGAACGCTAATCGACAAGGCAGATCTGCGAAATGATATTGTAATCAGGAGCCAAATTAGCCATCGCTACGTGGCCTTTAGAGATTTTGATTCGAATTAGATTGATCATGCAAGAGAATGTTCATTACTTTGTGGGACCTGCTTTCGTATTCAAAGTGGTAGCAGGGCTCGAACCATGTTCAGGAAGAGGGCAGTAGAGCCATTTGACACATGTCGTCCTCTGAGAGATCTCACATTTTGTTGAGTTGCTTTTGCCCAGTCATTACGCGTCAGAGACAATACCCTCAACATGAGAGACGACCCCGTCAGTTTCCTAATAAAATCCCTTGAGATGATATCAGATAACAGAGAGGTGAAATGTTGGGAGATACCCCCGTGACCTTACTTTTACGTAATTCATTATATTTAGTTCCGTTCTATTATTCTATTATTCTAATTCATCCTGTGGTAGTTCTAATACGAGTGACAGCAAGAAGTATCTCCCCGAGCTTCGACTATTGCTTTTCATTCTCGCAATAATTTCTTTATTTCTGGCAGCGTTTTCATCAACCGCTTCATTCAAGAATTCTTGAAGCATTTCCCGACACTGGTCACGAATTAACGCTTTATTTTTCCGTTTTTTGCACCTCTCTACTCACACAGTCTCTTTGAACCCTCACGTCTATTCTTCTTCGGCACCAAGCAAAACTAATATTTTGCCGTTTATTGTCTTTCTGTTTCGTATTTTGTGAATCAAATTCGCGAAATATTCTTTGATATTTTTGTCAGTAAATAACAGCCCTTTCCTTTTGATTTGTCAGGTTTAAACCGTCGTTGGTTGCTGCCGCTGCTACCATGCTCACTCTAATAGTCAACAAGTCAGGTAGGTTCTTCGTGGTTAATCTTCTGTTTAGTCTAGAGGCGAGGATGGGTCCCTTGAACGTCAGCATTGCTGAAGAGACGCCTTCCTTAAACACGGAAAATGGTGTTTTTATGATCATGAATGTTTTAAACGTCATGTATTTTTGGACGTTTTTATGAATATAGGTTTTATAACTCATTGTTTTTGGTAGTTTGAATTGACGAGCGGAAGAACAAGTCATTTGAAGCAAACGAAGGAAAATCTTTGTCGCAAACAATTAAGAGTGGAATTGTAGATAAGAATTATGATAAAAATGCGGTGCGGTACTGAAGTAATGTGATAGGGGTGCGGTAGTAAAGTAATTCGAACTCTTGACTGGCCGCGTATTCACGTAGAGTGAGAAAAGTTTCTTTGGTGCTTTCTACCTAGCATTCCATGTTGGATTTTAAGCAACTGAGAGCACGTGCGTGTATCGAGCAGTGTCCTTCTCAGTTTTGCGAATGTGACATCAGGCCAATGTGCCTGCGATCATGGTTTTATGGTAGATATTAGGACAGTAACGAGATGTGATAAGTAGGACAGTTTCCTGCTAAGTATTCATCGCGCGCCTTTTTTATCGCGTAGCATTTATTCAAAAGCGTATTTAGTAGGTGTTTATCTCACGTAATGCCAGTGGCAGTCATACTTTATGGCTCCTCTTGATATTTTTATCATAGTATTGTAACGTCGTTGGTAGAGTAATTAGTAACTTGTACTGTAAAAATTGCATTTTTTTGGCCTAAAAGATCTGTACTTGTGAAGCAGTTTCCTGGACCTTCCTTTTGATGTGACCACGTAGCTCTTGATTCCCACGCCTGGAATTAAAGAGAACTCGCGACTCTCTAGTGAAAATTAAGCTTGAGATGGGATTCGAACCACGTGTGCATGGAAAGCGAATGCTGTTTGGAGGCATCCAGATGCAGTATCCTGGACGAATTCACCGACGCAGCTTCTCGTTTCGATCAAGCGCACGTTTGGCTGTTGGCAAATTGACAAGTGGTTTTAGAGGGGGAACATTCACAACCCTGTTTGCCTCCCCAGTTACTACCCTACCCTAGTAAGGGCGGCACCGGGAAATGTAATACAACTGGTTCACTGCTTGCACGAAACATTAACCATCTATCATCAAAACGCATTTTAGATTTGCATTCTGCGCCTTTAAGTTCTAGTTAAAAGGAGAAAATCTTATTGACATGACTTAAGTTGTCTTTTTTTGTTTTCAATAGCTGATGCCTGGCCATCGTACATGGTAGATTTTACTGGTTATGAAGTGAAGGACCTGGCCAATTGCGTCGCACTTTTGCACACGAAATGGTAAGTACACACGAGTTGATTCGTGCTCACGTGGCGAAATTGGTCGTTTCGTGTTAAACAGTCCTCGGGTCTTTTTTGTTGGCCTTGCCCTTACTTATTGCACAGTCAACTCTGTCTTATTCGAACTGGTGTAATTCGAATCTCTGTGATTCGGAATTTTTGTGATTGGAACATTTTTACGATCCCCCAGAAATCCAATTAGACAGAGTTGACTGTATTTAGGTCACACGGGAAAGGGGTAATTAGGCTGCTTTATCTATCCATCTATCTATCTATCTATCTACCTATCTATCTATCTATCTATCTATCTATCTATCTATCTATCTATCTATCTATCTATCTATCTATCTATCTATCTATCTATCTATCATTATTTTACATTGACCTATAAAGAGGTATTACGTACAGCTTTGTATTACCATTCTCCCTATGTTATGGCATCGTCTTCTAAATTCATATCCTGTGTCTCTCGGTGGATTATTATGAACGCGTGTCAGTCAATCGTTGTCTGGTTGAGAGGTCTTGTTTATGTGACTTTTCATTTTGAACCCATAGAATTATAATTGTGTTGTGCCTGCATTATCTCTAAAGTCATCCCCCTCCCATAAGCGCCGCATTCCCGCCGCCGCCGCCGCCTCTTTGCAGTTCTTTTCATTTTATTATCGACTCTTTATGCGCGTAATACCTTAAGCTAAACTAAAGTGCAAAAATTAATACATAGATATATACGTAATGAATAAATGTAGGAATATATGAATATGAAATATGCTGTTCTTTCAGGGATTCGTGTTTTAAGAATTAAACAGAAATGAGGAATTTCAGGCTCGATGCAATATTTTTAGTTTGTTTTGGAATTTACAGATCAGCGGGATTGTTTAACTTCATTTGGAATGTTGTTGTGAACTCTAAGACCGGTTCGGCAAAAGCCTTTTGAAGCTTTCCTAAGTTGGTCTTTGGGATTTCTAAGTTCTCACAGTTTCTGGCATTCTAGTTAAAGATGCGACGTCTTCGTCTAAATTTATTCCACAAACTTTCTGGTTGAATTGCGCTTGGCGTCATTATGCTATGCGAAATGCAAGGAAGCGTCAAGTCTTTTCTGCATCAGGATTTTTCTCTCTGCAGTTTGTTGGACATAACAGTGGTTGTAGATGGGGACCATCAGATCTCTGGTGCTAGGGACAGGTATGTGTGATTCTGCAGTTTATCAATCGTTGATTGTGCGTGTTAGCATTCATTCTGCAATCGATCTGTCAATGATTCGTACTGATCAATCATTTACAGACAATCGCTAATCATTCTATTGAAAATGTACAGCAGCTAAGTAAATGGTAGGAAGTCGATTTTTAGCCCTGGTTAAATTCAGCACCGATTGGGGAAAATTTGCACAAAATGATGTTAACACACTCGTAGGGAACATGGGAGATTAGCGAAGAATTTATAATCAGTAGCAAAGAGAACCGATTTAATTCTTGGCTTTAACGATTACAATCGGCCTCGCTTAAAATCGAACTATATAATGGAAAAACCGAAGAATGAAAGAGCTGACATAATTTTGTCCTAAAGTGCCGAATATGAATGAGAAATCATTGCTCTAGTTTTCTCGCAAATGTGGCCGTGTAAGGATTTTTCTGCTGCACGCGAAGAACAATTGGCGCTTATCAACCGAGTACGATAAAAGCGGAGTGATTGTAAGAGATTTTGTAAGGGTTTTACCAGAGTATGGCTGTAATTGGAGTCGACTGCATCCCTCTTTTTTATTGCTATAATGAACTCAAACTTGTGTCGTAGTGTGTCTGCGTACGTGTACGCGAATCAATAGCGCAGTAGTCGTGGGCTCAAATCCTGCATTTTTCACGTCAATTTTGATGAGGAAGGCAATGGAGAAGCACTTCAAAATCCATACCTTAGAGACAACCGGAGCCTTGCCCTTGCTTTCTGCCAGGCTTTAAGTTCAATATTTTATGTAGTCGCTGTTAAATGGACTTCACGAAATGTGAGGGCAAGAAAGTCCAAGGGACTTCGTCTGAGTTTGGATAGTAGGCTACTTTATATAGTTCCAGAAGGAGATATTGGGATTGTTGTTCAAATCAAAAAGGGCGCACGGGATATTGCTTACGGATCAGAAGCTTCTCCGTAGAGTCAGTTCAATTCATCTTTGAATGCTAGGTTTAAGAATTAACGTACTGATACTGAGTGGCACTTATTCAATATCCATACAGAACGTAGCGTTAAAACACGACAAAGATAAAATCATGATTGCGAACTCGTTTCATTCTCCTGTTTCTTCTCGTGTAGATATTCTGCCGTCGAGTTCATGGAAGTTGCAAAGCGACCAGTTCCTGACCTCGCTACCGTTAGGTCCTGTATAGACGACTTGGAACCGAGACTTCGATCGAAAGTGGACAACGGCTTTTTGAAGTTTAACTTCAAAGAGGAGCGGAACATGCTCGACTCCGTCAGCGACACGTCAGTCACGAACAGTTTCCTGTGTGGGTATGACGGGGACGAAGAGGACAATGAAGGACACTCTTTATGTGACACAAGTTTGTTCAGTGGCAAAGAGCAGCATAGGCCGACGCTCGATGGGTTTGTGCCGGAGGTTTTCTCTGAAGAAACCAATAAGTTCAGCCCCCAGCATTATTTCCTTGACGATTCTGACCTCTGTGTGACTAGGCCCGGCAGCGAAAGCTGTGTGTGTGGTACGGCACTGCTGAGACATGATAGGAAAGAAGGAAAAGAGGTGTCCATGGACAAATTGACTGCTGTGTTTAGTACAGCTTGCTCCTGTTCGTCATCCGCTTTAAGCAGGTCTAGTGACACGATGAATGGGACGGAGGAAGGACTGAATAAGCCATCGATGTCGGCGAAAAAGAGACACTCTGTGCGCCTGCGCAAGACCCAACGATGCAAGGATTCAACTTCGCCGAAAGAGGGCAACGAAAATTCGGACAGAGAAAGGCGAAAGCGACCAGCCAACTGGCCAGTAGGCTATCAACCAGAGCGGAAAGGAACACTCAGGCCGAAAATCGACAGCAAAGGAGCGAAAGTGAAGCCTTGGCGGTATTAAGCTCTGGTGTTTTTTTAGAGAAGGAGCAAGTGTCATAGACGAGAGCGCGGATGAAACACGTTAGTGGATGGTGGGGCGGTCTGCAAGTGTGGTGACGGGATTCAGACTCAAAGTTAGTTAAAGCCGTTAAGGTGTTAAAGCCGCGGTCGAATTTATGCGAGTCAGCAGCAATGGACGAAAGAAGCGTGGTGATAAGGTATGGCTACATCAGCGTTGATGATGGACTTTTAGCAATCGTAGAAATGAAGAAGAATTCGAAAAAAGTTCTCACGAATGGATTGCTGTTTGTACCTCTGTGTCAAAGAGTGGACCGAGCGAATGTACGAATGATGTTTTAGCCCTTTGGCTGTTGTCCATTTAAGGCCAACACTTGCCGTCAGCAAGGACTGGTGACGAGGAAAGTAGAATCTTTTAGCTTTTTACAATGCCACAGAACCCTTGATGATGACTTTAACATTATGATAGAAGGCTCAAGTCGATAAAGAATTCCCTCCGTGCAAGCATCTTGAGACAAAAAGCTTGTGTCAGCAGATGCCTGGAAGTGGCTGAGAAAAGAATCTTTTGCACCTTAGATGTCTTAAACTCCTTTTTGATTGAGCTCCGATCTGCACCATTTTTCCATTTTTTAAATAGTTTTTTTTGCTTTTTCAGTAACGTTGTATTAGGTACCGTTAAATAGGTATTTTTAGTAGTATTTTCTCGTGTAAAGGCTGCTTCTATTCGTGAGCAATTTTTCCACATTTTAAAAACATCTTATTAAGAGCAGGGAGAAGCTGCATCCGTGCAGATTAACTTTCATCGTTTTCTCGTCTTCTTTTTCTATGCTTATACTTATACTTATGCTTATTTCTTTTTCTTAGATAGTTTTTCTCACTTCGAATATTTTTACATTCGCCAATGCTTATCCTCGCACGTCCGGTGTGTTATCCCCCTGGTTTCACGAGCCTTGCTGCAACAAGTGCTTGTTTTACGATGCGATTCCCATCCAGTGTGTATGAATATACATATCCGCCATTTCTGGTCTGCGTTTTTGAGTCTTTCATTCGCTTCGCCTGGCTCCTCCTCAGGAGTCACAATGAAGAGTTTTTCCCTCCATTAGATCCCATCCTATATAGCCGTTCCTAAAATGCCTTGAGAAACACGACACGTATCCAACTCTAATTGTTTCAGTGTCCTTCTACATTGAGTACCATGACATCCTTCTTTTTATTAGTATTAATTGTTGTCAATAGTTAAGAATCCTTCATTTTGTATGAACCCTCAACTCGCGCAAGAGATTCCCACTGTGTTAGAGAGTGGTGCTCCATTAAACTGCGTGTTCTTAGCAAAGTTATTTTATATAATGCCTATATTGTTCATAAAAATTCATTGTTCTAGATACATATCGTTAAAAATTTCAGCTGTCGTTTTGTAAATTCGAATTTGTATATTTTGGTATTTTTTAAGAGCATTTACCTTGTCAGCATAGCGCGTTTTTCTATTCCGTATTATTTCCTATCTGCCATTGAATTGTTCCCGTGATACCTTCCAACAGATTTCGTTGTTTCCACTTTTCGCAAGAAGCTTTTTCTGCTGTAGGATTCTCGTCCGTCTCCAGTAACTGGATTTGAAGAGATGAACATTGTTTGTCTTATTTACCTTGGATACTGATCCATTGACCATTTGTGAAAACAAGACCTTCCCTAGTCTAGCGCAAATGAAAAGGGGATTTGCGTCTTGGTTGTTCGTTGTCTGATACTGGCACCAGACCACTCCAATCGCTTTGCTTTATCCGTTAGGGACTCCTATCAGCCTAGAATCCATTGCCTTCGCGTGGCGTTGCTAATTGGTTATTGCGTCTGTCCATATTGATTTATCTGTTGGAAATTATTTTTCGTGTCTGATAAACAATAGCCTACAAACACGTTCAAGTAAAACAGGTTTTGATTGAATATGGGGAAGCACGTGTTGACAAATTGAATCATTGAGCTGTTCTTCGCTTGCAATCTGTTCTTCGTTGTCGATTGGGATTTACGGGACTGTCGCTTGACAACTCATCCTCATTCGATGTGATTCGGACAGCTGAGTCACCAGATTAGTTCCTAGCTTGAATGGAAAGTTTTATCGAAGTTCAATAAGATTTGCTGCTTGCGTGAATTACATGCATTCCCTTTCACAGGGGGGAGGATACCAGATATGCTGCCAGCTAATTGTGCGTTTTTAAAATGTAATGACAATCATAATAACTAAAATCTTAATAGGTCAAAAGAAGAAGCTTTATTCAGTATTTATGTTTAGAAACTATCCATATGATATACATAGATGAATAAATACACTAGCTTACGGTAGTACTTTTTCTCTTTCGTTATTCTATGTATATAAATATATATGAATATTTATATATATATGTATATATATTTATATATATATATATATTTATATATATTTATATATAAATGCACAGAATAACGACTATTTTTCAACTAACAGTAACTATGGTACCCCAAGCCAGGCACCCATTCAAAGCCTTGGCTGAGATACAATCGATGATCTCAAAGTCAAAACTCAAAATCTTTGCCGAAGTATTCATTGGATTTTTACCAAAAGCTCCCAGTGCTTATTGCTTAGCTTTAGAAACAGACCACTCAAGGAAAACTCATCAAACATGCAGGGGTACTTCTCATTTCGTGTAGCAAAAGATTTTTATTAGTTAACCAATACAAGCGAGGGACATATCCTTCTCGGATTTGAAAGTCCTATTTTTTATTGTATCATGTCGGACTAATTTAATTTGTTCTGGCTTTTATTTCGGCGAAGTTATTCTGTATTTGACAGTGGTGCCGTGGCGTAGTGGTCAAGCATGCGGACTCACAACAAAGGGGTTATCAGTTCGATTCCTCTGTGTCACTTTTAAAACGCCATTGGTGAGGAAGGCAACGAGAAACCACCTCGTGAATTCCACTTCCCTAGAAAAAGCTCAGAGCCCTGTCTCTGGTTTCTGCTACGCTCGAAGTTGAGTATGCTATGCAGTATTTTTAACGTTTAAACTACCACTTCAAAATTTTTAACTTTAATGAAATTCTAAATTCTTGAGATTGGTGCATTTGCGCGTGAGAGGTCCCTTGAAAGAACCGCTTAGGCTGAAGGGCTACCTCCCTTTATTAGTGTTGATGTTTGATAAAGAATACGGCAAAATGCACACTTAGAGACGAGCTTCCCGGGGGCAAACCCTTTCCAACACCATCTGCTAGCATTTGCTGAACATTTATCCTGCATTACTGATTTAAATAAAATCAGGGATCGATTAAATGACAGCCAATTCGAGATCAACCAAACGGAAGTTTTTTACATGTGGAACTTTTATCTTTGAATTTGGTCCATGATATTTTAAATTGTAGATTCTCGAATGCCAGGACCCCGATGGTAACAGTATTCATAGCTTGTACTTATAGGTTATTCTTTTAAAACACTATTTTTGTATGTCTCTTAACTCATGGTTTGCCTTCCTGTAGATCCAGATCGAACCCATAGGTCTTAGGATAAACAGGGCCTCATAAATCAGTCGACATTATTATCATGATTATCACAGTACAGCATATTATAGTAGAGGTCAATACAATAAAAAGTAGCTTCCCTCCATCTTACAACTTGCCATATTTCGAATCTGAGATCAATAAACTTGATCTGATCTCTCTCTCTCTTAGCCTTTCGATTTCTTCTTTCTTCCTTTGTTGGGGCTTTGTATAGGCCACCGTGGCCTTTCCTCAACATAGCTCACTCAATTTTCAACTTGCCATATTTCGAATCTAAGATCAATGAACTTGATCTGATCCCTCTCTCCTCTTAGCCTTTCGATTTCTTCTTTCTTCCTTTGTTGGGGCTTTGTATAGGCCACCATGGCCTTTCCTCAACATAGCTCACTCAATTTTCAACTTGCCATATTTCGAATCTAAGATCAATGAACTTGATCTGATCCCCCTCTTCTCTTAGCCTTTCGATTTCTTCTTTCTTCCTTTGTTGGGGCTTTGTATAGGCCACCGTGGCCTTTCCTCAACATAGCTCACTCAATTTTCAACTTGCCATATTTCGAATCTAAGATCAATGAACTTGATCTGATCCCTCTCTCCTCTTAGCCTTTCGATTTCTTCTTTCTTCCTTTGTTGGGGCTTTGTATAGGCCACCGTGGCCTTTCCTCAACATAGCTCACTCAATTTTCAACTTGCCATATTTCGAATCTAAGATCAATGAACTTGATCTGATCCCTCTCTCCTCTTAGCCTTCCGATTTCTTCTTTCTTCCTTTGTTGGGGCTTTGTATAGGCCACCATGGCCTTTCCTCAACATAGCTCACTCAATTTTCAACTTGCCATATTTCGAATCTAAGATCAATAAACTTGATCTGATCTCTCTCTCTCTTAGCCTTTCGATTTCTTCTTTCTTCCTTTGTTGGGGCTTTGTATAGGCCACCGTGGCCTTTTCTCAACATAGCTCACTCAATTTTCAACTTGCCATATTTCGAATCTAAGATCAATGAACTTGATCTGATCCCTCTCTCCTCTTAGCCTTTCGATTTCTTCTTTCTTCCTTTGTTGGGGCTTTGTATAGGCCACCATGGCCTTTCCTCAACATAGCTCACTCAATTTTCAACTTGCCATATTTCGAATCTAAGATCAATGAACTTGATCTGATCCCCCTCTTCTCTTAGCCTTTCGATTTCTTCTTTCTTCCTTTGTTGGGGCTTTGTATAGGCCACCATGGCCTTTCCTCAACATAGCTCACTCAATTTTCAACTTGCCATATTTCGAATCTAAGATCAATAAACTTGATCTAGCCTCTCTCTCTCTCCTCTTAGCCTTTCGATTTCTTCTTTCTTCCTTTGTTGGGGCTTTGTATAGGCCACCATGGCCTTTCCCCAGCATAATTCACTAAAAAAAGTGCAGTATGGCACAGAAAAGTATGTAAACGTATACTATAGTGCATGACAGTAAAAGAGTACATGAAAGTACAATGCAATGAATTGCACTACATGATGCTAATGTGCAGTAAAGGGTAGCAAAGTACAAGGTCCAACCCATATGTCTTAGAATAAACATGGTCTCATAAGTCAGTTGGCAGAACTTTCCTGAGGGTGTAAGCAGTGGCAATCAGTGTGATCTTCTGTAAATCTTCTAAGTTTATTTTCCCTTGCATCTTTTCAATGGTTGATCTCATTCCCTTCTTCATTTATTATCTTTGTTGCTATTAGTATTATCATTGTTAGACATTATTGACTGGCAGTTGTTGATTCGCCCGTAAGTCATCCCTTTGCGAATGAAATGTAACCAATCTAAATGACGTGACGAGATCGCTTCCTTTGCCCAATAACCTTATGCTCTGCTACCCGTTCTGCTCAGAAAATTGGTAAGGCGGTGATTGGCAAGTTAACAAAAGTAATGACCGCAATGAAGAGTTGTGTTCAAATATGACAAGATCGCCAGAGTAGGTTTGATTTATATAGATGACTCTGTCATCGGCTAAATAAAGAGAACTTTTTCCCGAATTCAATTAGAATGCGATGTGCCCTCAACATTTTCATTCAAGCCAAGTTATGCAAACAGTGCCGTCAATTATTACTGTCACCATTCTTGAAGGCAGCTTTACAACAGTGAGAAAAAATGTCAGCATTTCGGTCCTTCTCTTTTATTTCCATTTCATCATCACGAGCATCGATCATGAGAACCGGAAGGCAAAATTTCGGGTGGTAGAACTCTAGGACACCATGTTTTGAAGCTGAATGCTCGGGTACTCTCGAGTGCATCCCCATTCATTTTTGCTACACCGAATTGTCCATGCGGGAAAAATCTGAGGGGCCTGACAACGCCTGCTTAGAAGTGCGGCTCCTTCTAAAACTTGTGTCCCTAGATTCTGAGTCTGCGAAAGAAGGCAGTACCCAGTGATCTTCCCGCTCATAGATTATCGACACAGGTCAGCTATTTTGAGCAGCTAAGTGCCTTCGTAATCAATTTTCGCCCAATCTCTGGCAGCATGTTTTGACATACTTGGATCCAATAAAGCAGCTCTCTTGATGATGTGAGGTCGCGAGGCCCTGACGAAGCTCAATGCTGCTTTAATTGATCAACAGGGAAAAGCATTCGCAGACGTCGGTTTAGTTGAAGCGGTATTGGCCTAAAGAGCTGGTTCTCGCGAAGCTTTGACAGTTTGAAGCTTCCGCCGATGTCAAACCAGCTGTCATTCATGAAAATCGCGAAAGATCTTCTGAAAAGACATACGAAAAATTCTTGAGAACTGCGTTTCAAAGCTGTTTAGAAAAAGCACTCCTTAATGCAAATTGCTATCATACGAACTCGCTGAATGGTGATTATAGGCAGGGATCTGAATGGCCTTAAAGAAAGATCAGCTCTATGCTATGGCCATTTAAGCCTTGTGGTGCCGGAATGTAATGTTTCAGCGTGCGTACTCATAACGCAAGGGTTGTCAGCTCGAATCATACATAGTTCACAGCAAAATCAACATCGATCAGAAAGGCTGAACGGGAGCCTTTATTCTGCATGCTGCCAAAATCGGCTCGTGTATGCTACCCAGTGTAGCCAAAGGCATCAACTTTTTAGCAGCAAGCTCAATTAGGCACCTATTTGAGGGTAAGTCGGTTCAAAAAAGCTAGTTTGAGTATCTTATCTAGAGTCAGATAGACAGAGAGATAGAGAGAGAGAGAGATGTTAGAGAGAGAGAGAGATGCTAGAGAGAGAGAGAGAGACCTTAAAGATCTTAGAGAGAGAGAGAGAGAGAGAGAGAGAGAGAGAGAGAGAGAGAGAGAGAGAGAGAGAGAGAGAGAGAGGAGAGAGAGGAGGAGAGAGAGGAGAGAGAGAGAGAGAGAGAGAGAGAGAGAGAGAGGAGAGAGAGAGAGAGAGAGAGAGAGAGAGAGGAGAGAAGAGAGAGAGAGAGAGAGAGATTTTAGAGAGAGAGAGAGAGAGATGCTAGAGAGAGAGAGAGAGAGAGAGAGAGAGAGACCTTAAAGATCTTAGAGAGAGAGAGAGAGATGCTAAGATCGAGAGAGCGAGAGAGACCTTAAAGATCTTAGAGAGAGAGAGAGAGATGCTAGAGAGAGAGAGAGATGAGAGACCTTGAAGATAATAGATAATCGACTGCAATCTGCGGAAGCACCTTGAACCTGGCAAAGACTTGTTTCAAGGCAAGAACGAAAAAGTGGATCGCTCTGAAAGAGTCTTCAGGTATTCTTCCTTAATAGTATGCTTGTTTTTTTCTAAGTTTGAAGAGACTGAAGTTAAGAACTTCTCAGCCAAGAAAGAAATTGGTCTGAAGATTGAATGCAGCTGCAAAAGGCAGACAGCACCTTTCTTTCTAAAGGAAGAACATTTATAGCAGCAATTTGGCAATTTTTGAGGTTTTTATCCTGTTAGAAAATTCGCTATAATTTTCATTATTACCATTATTATCATAGGATACTTTTCTGCGATTGGTCGGCACTCGTGGTGTGTTTTTCAGTCATAAACCGCTCCAATCAAGCTTGTCCGCCTTTTCCATCTATCCCACAGGAAAATGCATCTGAATGCAGGCTGGTAAAAATAGTTTTCTGATATTAATGTTCGTACAGGGACGATAACCACAAACTGAATCCACAAAAATTGGAGAGTGAAGAATTCTTCTACAGTATGCAGAATATCTTAGGCTGGTGCATAGTCTGAGTTGGTTCTACGAGAGGGTTCCCTTTGAAAACCAAGTCGTAAATCAAAGCATATCAAATATAATCAACGCTACTCGATCACTATCATCACGAGTAACGTCAGTCTGAATCAACTATATCAACCCAAATCAATCTTAATCAAGTCTTACAATTAGTCCTTATACTCTTACCGAGTATTCTGCTGTCTAATTGGGCATTTTTTTTCTCGACACCAGGCTGGCATACACAGTTCGCTGACTGCTACGTAGCTGTTGAGTGCTATGATGCATCCATAGCTAGAAAAATCTCTGTCGTGAGAGTGACCTTAATAGCCTACCGGAACAAGAAGCTGTTCAGAGGTTCTTGAGTAGTGGTGGAAAGTTCTCCAAGGGTCCCTATATAACTCGCGCCAATCAAATGTGTTAACCAAAACTGTTTGACGTCTCAATGCACTTGCATAATAGCACTTCTAAGCTCGGGTGAAAGGTCCTAGTTTCATAGGACAAGAAATGGCTTTAAGGAACCCCCGTCCCGCGGTGCACCTGTCTAATCTTACTGCTCTTTTACTCCATTTGTCTTGCAGAAAGTCATCTTTCAGAAAGGCATCGTGGGATACATTTGCGCATATAAATAGAGAATTCGTAGCTGCAACACCAGAAGCTTCTCGATCAAGAAATAAGTTCACGTAACTTTGACCTTCTGAAAATGGACAGCAGAGGTATCGTTTTGTTGGCCATCACAGTATTCCTGCTCGTCTCATGTAAGTAGGGTTTATTTTCCTCTTGTATATCTGCTGTTATTGAGCGGTGTTTGTTGTGTGATGTGTTTTGTTTACTGCATCGTCATCGACGTTATTGAGGTGTATACTTCAGTGGAAATGATCTGATACTGCGGGCGAGGTCCATACTGCAACTGCAGAATCACACAAGAAGTGAATACCAACAATGCATATTGCTATCAATATGTAAATGAAACAAGATTGAAACCTATGAAACAAAACTGCCAGAAAACGATGATGATATTTCAAACTTTAGCTGACACTCGATACCAGTTTCAACAAATCTTCTGGCGTATTTTTGCATGAAACGAACATTGAGCAATACTTGGAAAGTTGCGTTGTCGTAGCTGCTTTCAAGCGAACCGTATGTCGTGAGCCCACCTTGAGAATGTTTCTTTTTCATGACGGTTTTCGTTTGATTCGCCATGGTTTAGGTTTACAGTTGCGAATGTAAGTAGCATTGAGTGTAAATGGAAACAGATGAAAATGTACATCAAGTTATTGATGAAACTCCTTTATCAGTTGAATCGCTGTTTGAACCAATTTTCATATAAAACGTAGCAAATTTTGTCGGCTTTCCATTCGTTTGGCAATTTGTCGAACGCTTATCCCAAGGCTTTTAAGTCTCGTCTCCGGACGCAGCCAGTCAGCATCTGGTGTGTATTTACATCCGTGTTTAAATCTGCCAACACAGGAGCTATGGGATCTAACCGTACACGGTTCAAAATATGAAAATTGTTTGTGATGAAGGGAGCGAGATGGAGAAGCGTTGCATAAAGTTCTGCCAACCAAGAGGAGAATGGAAGCCCTGACTTTGCTTTCATCTACGCTCCAAGTTGATGTGATGAACAGAATCCTTGCCAAGATTTTCTTCGCAAATCTATTTGAATGCTTGTATGGCTCCATCAATGAATCGCCGGTTTACGGTGTTCTTGTAACAGAAATGCATGTTTTTTATCTTTTTCCCATAGTCGCATTTCGAGCAGTAGGGCCCCTTTCCACTCTTATCGTGTTCTATCTCATGTAACAAAGGCATTAAAATTTACATCGGCTTACAACACATCAATTTTTTCCTAAAGATCGACCATGACGGAGATTTTCCTCTACGCAAGCTTCATAAAGCGGACGAAAATATCCCATGTTCAAACTCGTTTTCCTTAATATTTGGCGGGCCCCTAATTTCAGAAGTTTTCCGAGGGCCCAGTAAGCAGTCATGGGTAAATGCGGCCCTTGTTTTGCCGTAACTTCAGTGTTCATGTTGTTACGTGAACTTTTTCCCTGACTTGCGAAAATGATTTGAGTCTGTAGTGACTCAGCTTTCTACCCTCATAAATCTCTATCTATGCCGCCATTACCACCTTGCTTAACAATACAATTCTATTCATCCAATCAATTGTTATTTCCTGTCATAATTCCCATCAGCTCATCATCTATTCATCTACTTGCGTCATTCACAATCACCCTTCCGCTCCTTTTCTTACTCGAGGAGTTCGGTAATATTATCTCTTTTGTGAGTCGCCTATATAAACATGTATTTCATTTCAATACGTTAGTCAGTTAGTCAGTTAGTCAGTCATTCAAGCACAACAGCGCTAATCGTCGTCTCTCTGACTCCGTGTTCTCTGCACGTTAAACAAGACAGCAAGGCAAGAATTCGCCTATATAAACATGTATTTCATTTCAATACGTTAGTCAGTTAGTCAGTTAGTCAGTCATTCAAGCACAACAGCGCTAATCGTCGTCTCTCTGACTCCGTGTTCTCTGCACGTTAAACAAGACAGCAAGGCAAGAATCGTCCATGTGGGTTGAATCGAACAGCAGCTTTTTAGGACCAGTTTCATACGCACACCTTGAAACTGGTGTTTCCTAAAGTGGTGACCGAGACGTGACCGTCGCTTCACTAGGAAGTCGCCTCAACTGGGTATCACACAACTTGGCAGCACCCAAACCGGCTATACTAAACTGGTGAATGCGACGCGAAACTCAACTCACACGGACACGGATTTCATTCTTCGCCTTCCACGCAACATCTCGCAAAGCAAGCAGGTTCCTGGTCATCCTACTCATAAAACCACGGACAACTTCGCAGCAGGTTCCTGGTCATCCTACTCATAAAACCACGGACAACTTCGCAGCAGGTTCCTGGTCACCCTACTCATAAAACCACGGACAACTTCGCCGCAGGTTCCTGGTTAGCCTACTCATAAAACCAGGGGCAACTTCGATGCAGGTTCCAGGTTACCCTATGCTCAAAACCTTGGTTTTCATCGGACACTCGAACATCTACGTAATTTCGTAATATTTTATTCAATTCGCTTTCATACTCGATTATTCGTTAAGCTTCGGCACTTAATTCATTTTTATCGAATGTTTAACACCCGTAACATTGTAGGGGGGGAGCTATGTAGTGACTCAGCTTTCTACCCTCATAAATCTCTATCTATGCCGCCATTACCACCTTGCTTAACAATACAATTCTATTCATCCAATCAATTGTTATTTCCTGTCATAATTCCCATCAGCTCATCATCTATTCATCTACTTGCGTCATTCACAATCACCCTTCCGCTCCTTTTCTTACTCGAGGAGTTCGGTAATATTATCTCTTTTGTGAGTCGCCTATATAAACATGTATTTCATTTCAATACGTTAGTCAGTTAGTCAGTTAGTCAGTCATTCAAGCACAACAGCGCTAATCGTCGTCTCTCTGACTCCGTGTTCTCTGCACGTTAAACAAGACAGCAAGGCAAGAATCGTCCATGTGGGTTGAATCGAACAGCAGCTTTTTAGGACCAGTTTCATACGCACACCTTGAAACTGGTGTTTCCTAAAAGTCTATCAACGTTACTCAGTTAAAACGGCTCCATCGTATCATCTATGTATCATAGAAGACGATTCGAAGCGATTGGTTGCAGGAACATCCAGGCATAAAAGCCCAACCCAAATCGTCGTGAGATAGAACATAATATATTCTTCTCCCATATACTTGAAAGTGTACACCGGGCGATCCAGAGTTCTGGGAGAAGCATATGGCCACAGTAGCAGTAGCAAAAATAGTATAAAAAGACGTCGGTGCAAAGCGAAGGAAATATCCAGAGTTATCTATCCAGCTTAATTCATATCAGCAAAGGAATCGGATTAACCCAATGTTCTGTCAAAATCGGCTAAGTGAAGACTGTATTTGAAGCAAACGGCACCCCAGTCCTTGCAGTATCGACACACCGACGTGGGAAGACGCCTGCCGAACTGCGCTGACTGGCGCATTTCCCTCAATCGAGATGCTAAATGCGTTAAAATATGATGATAATGAATGATAATAATAATACATAATAATAATAAACTCTTTATTTAGGGTTGGCGTAGCTAATAGCTCGAGGTTAATTAGTGCTAACATTTTGATACAATATCATCACCGAACAAAATGAATAAGGAATTATCAATATTATCAACAAACAAAACGGAATGAAACGAAGAACCTACATCTATCTATAAATAAATTTTCGTAGAAAGAGAAACAAATTGCAACTTACGAGCTACGAACAGCATCCATGCACGTGTTGACAACACCGGGCACGAGAAGGCTCCACTATATCACGATATAAGACACGGACAAT
>OZ032119.1:3590168-3720168 GCA_964026355.1 Pseudorhiza aurosa
AGAGAGAGAGAGAGAGAGAGAGAGAGAGAGAGAGAGAGAGAGAGAGAGAGAGAGAGAGAGAGAGAGTGAGAGATGAGAGAGAAGAGAGAGACGAGAGCGAGAGATTTTATTCTCCAAAATTGAAACGCTCTGGAATATCACGTTTCATGATAGACATTGACTTCAAATTGTATTTGTTTCATTCACATTAGATTTGACGACATCGAGAGTTCAAACATAATAAACAAACATAGGCTCTCTCTCTCTCTCTCTCTCTCTCTCTCTCTCTCTCTCTCTCTCTCTCTCAGAGCTCTCTCTTTCTATATGTCAATTGCTTTTAAGGAATGAAATGGAAAATAATGACTCTTCGCTTCTGAAAATACATCATTGGATTTTCAATATATTTATTGATATTGCGTATGCCAAATTGGAATGGAATTCATGCAAATATTTTTGCAGCTGGGTCAAAACGCGATCAAAGCTAACGGGTGTTTGTTGAAATTCCAATCCACGAGAAGTGGGAACAGGTTGCTTTGCATTCAAGCAGGATAAAGATTCGAAAACAAGATAACGAAACAGGAAAGTGTTCTTTTTTAACGTTATAGAAAATGGATTAGGCTAGGTGCTTAGGTTTCCATCCGAGCAGCCTTCGTAATGGATGCTACATTAGGGCTGGAATCAGTTAAGATAAGCAGCAGGTTTCCGTTCCGCATCGAGTCAGCTTTCTTTCTTGCTTCATGAGTTAGAAAACAGATAAAATTAAGAATAATAACAATAATAATAATTTCTTTATTTAAGGCTGGCGTACCCAATAGCTCGAGGCTATTTCATGCCAACCATTTTGATGCAATATTACCAATAAACAAAACGGAATAAAGCGAAGAAAATTAATCTATCTAAATAAAACCTAATTGTGCAATGAAACTCTTGCATATTCTGCAGTCGCATTTCATTAATTGACTTGAATTAAGGAAAGTAGCCATTCAGTCGAAGCTGATTTACAAGGGGCCCACCACCAGCGCCTGAAACCTCCAAGCGTTAATATCCTCATTAGAATGTCTTGGAGATTGGGACTTCTTTGTGTGCAGTGGTAAGATTCGCCACAGATTTTGCAATAGGAAACTTATAGTTTCTAACCCGTAAGCTGTGGTCCTAGGTTTGCGTGTATTGACGTTGTTCGTAACTTGTAAGTTCTGATTTGTTTCTCCTACGATGAATATATAGATAGGTAAGCGAACTACTCAATGAATGAAAATAAATGAATTATGAATGAATACACGTTTAGCTATAAGAATGACATTTCTGCGATACAGTTCCTACTTTACCATTTCTAAGGGTCGCCAACTTAACTTGACTATCTAATCAAATTTTTGCCTGTGTTTGACTAATTAGAAGCTCCGACGGAATTTGTCACGTTACAGCGATGGGAGGCTATCATCCTTAACCATTGTTCGAACCACTGCTCTCATCATAGTTCGAGCTATCGTCCATATCGCCATGCTAATCATCTCCAAAACCCTAAAAAAACATCGCAATCAGCCCTAATCATATCAAATCACAGTGAGATGTAATGTTGTGATGAACCTCAGTCTGTTGTCATCAAGCATAGTACAAAGCATCGAAGATGGGATTGAAGCAAGTATCGGAGCACGAATTACAGGGCATGGGGGTTCAGTGATGCAGCATCTTAGCAACTATGCTGTCCTTCTACCCCAAATGACTTTGCTTTCCCTCTAAAAATACGGCTATGCTTTAAGGCTAACTATAGTTTAAGTAGAGCGCAAAAATGCATGCTAACACATCCCCTATAACACAGAATTCCTCCAAGATCCTTTGGAGCAGGGGTCTCAAACTCAATTTACTTTGGGGCCGCTGGAGGCAGAGCCTGGACTGGGCTGGGTTGCATTAGGTTTCCCGCAAGAAGAGCTCTGATAAATGCATTCCAATGTTCTCAAGAAATCTCATCTTAAAAGACGCGGGCCAAAAATTATCGTCCCGCGGGCCGCGAGTTTGAGACCCCTGCTTTGGAGTATCAGCACCAGAAACTCAGACCTCTTCCCCCTATGTTGACAATATGGGCAAGTACCATGAAGAGAAACTTAAAGATGCCTTGGAATAGCACATAATCTCAAAGCATCTCGGTCGTGATCACCCGTCGTACAGCATACTTAGCCATCCAACTTAACTTAGCCTATCGATGACACAGCAAGTGTTTTCATGAGAGACAATAGCTCTGAAGTACTTTTGTGCGAAAAATTGATATTTCTTTTCAACACGGGGATCAAAAGCTATTTGCTGTTTGATTGAGAAAACGACGATCTCAATCGCTTCTGCTTAGTTTCACCGTGCCCAAATTAATTATTCAGTTTGTTTACACACTGGAAATCAAGAGATGCGTTTCTATTTGAAATCGCTGTGCATTAAATGATAACTCGTTCCATGAGGTAAATACCGCTTTGAATCGAAGAAGTTTTCGTGTTGTGCATGGCATTGTTAGTGTTAACAGATGCAAGCATCCACCGAATGTTTTCAAGAGATCGGAACGAAACGCCACTGTCTCCTCACAAAAAGATATAGACTGAGGTCTGCAAGATTCTTGAAAATCATTTCTTAATATGAGATCTTTTGATACATCACATCAAAGGTCGGAGGAACCTTTCTCTTCCTTCTTGGAGCATATAGTGGTCACCACCCTCCATCTATCCATCCTTTGATCCACACAGCTGTGCAAGGAAAGTTAATGGTACAGTCGAGAGCTGGCCATTTGGTAGCACTGTACGTGCAACTCGTACAATTCATTCTTATTATGAAGATTTTTGACAACTCCCTACACCAATTCGAAACATTCATATGGCATTGATTAGCTCTGAGATCAAAGCAAAATGCATTTCCATTCAGTATTTTCGGCAAAATATTTATAAAATCGAGCGGACACTTTCTTTCAATCGTTTTCTTACGGCGATCGAATCTTCTCCTTCTTCAATCTGTTTCCCTTCAGCTACAGGAAATTTGCGGGTCCGGCATCTTAATCGTTTTCTTCCATCTTTCAAGGTCCATCGAATCTTTCTCCTTCAGCTTCCTTTCTTTCAGATCCTTTGACAAACAGTCACTCCATCTTATTTCCACTTACGGCGATCAAGTATTAACCTATACAGGGGACGTACTGCACAATTGGTGTTGGCTTTTTGCTTTGAGACTGCAAAATTTGAAACGAAAGCAAAGGTCACACCTTGCTCATTGTATCGTAATCAGGAAGCCCTTCTCGTTGCAAGCTGAAGCTTTGTTTGACTTGGAGCTTAGCGCCCGCATGATTCGGCCAAAAGTGCCCAGGAAATTTGTTTATTGTTCTAGTGTGAACTGGCGAAGTCTATAGAAACTGGATCAAGCTCTCGTTTTTTCAGTCAGAACACAAGGGTCCATCAGCTTTGATTCCAGGTGAAAAATTGATCCCTTACAGGTTGTGCAAGAACAGAAGCTTCTCATGAAGATTGGACGAAAGATATTTTACTAAGAGGACTCCATAAACTCATCAGCTGCTAGTTAGCCATTCATTTAGGACTTGCATGAATTATTAATCTAAGTCAGGGGTGGGCAAACTACGATCCGCAGGCCACATGCGGCCCACCGAGTGGTTTTTTGTGGCCCGCCAAGAACTTGCATCAAGCTAAAATAGCCCCCCCGTTATTCTCGTTTTTCAATCGCTTGATACCGTATAAACTCATTATAAACATGTAAGGCGTTGCCATACTAAGGGTGGATTGTGTTTTAAAAAGATCTAAGCGTATTTCATTTTCATTGCGTGACAATCTAATTTTAAAACACCCTTGGCAACATAAACGACCTACTTACTTCTACGTCTTCTAGCATTCACTTCTTTGCTGATGATACCTTCCTAAGTTCTTCATTTTCGTTCAATCCAAATGACCATGCTTCCACCGATGTCCAATTCCACAGAAACACTTCAGCCTCTCTTCTCTCCAATGATCTGACAGTTATTGAGAAGTGGGGCAAAGACAACCTAGTTTCGTTCCACCAAAGCAAGAAGAAACAGGGTGTTATTTAACGCAACCGTAATCAAAACTTTCCACCTGTCCTCATGAATGGTGATGAACTGGACACTTCAACTTCTTTCACTAAACTTGGTCTTTCTCTTTCACCCAATCTGTCTTGGAAAGCTCACATCCATTCCCTTGCTAAGCATGCATCTCAAAAGCTCGGTTTCCTCGCCAGAGCCCACGGGTTTTTCTCATCTTCTCACCTTCCATCTAAATACAAGTCCCAAATCCGTCCTTCTTTAGAGTACTGCTCCCACGTCTGGGGTGGTGCTCCAAAATATACTCTCTGTCTTCTCGACAAAGTCCAGTCCAAAGCCATTCGTCTCATCAATAATCCTAACCTCATCAAATCGCTCCAACCTCTTCCCCATCGTCGTTTAGTTGGAGATCTTTCCATCTTTTACAGATACTTTCACAGGTATTGTTCTCAGGAGATCAGGGATATTATTCCAGTTCCTCTGAGGCGTGTCAGGACCACCAGAACCTCAACTCATTCACACCCTTTCCAAGTTTCACTGCCTACTTCCCGAACTCTATCTCAAAAATCATCATTCATCCCAAGAACATGCAATTTATGGAACGTCTTGCCCTCTTCTTGCTTTCCTGAGTCCTACAACTTGCCATCTTTCAAATCTAAGATCAATAAACTTGATCTGAACTCTCTCCTCTTAGCTTTTTGCTTTCTTCTTTCTTCCTTTGTTGGGGTTTTGTATAGGCCGCCATAGCCTTTCCTTATTGACAATCCATTGTCAATATTCTTTCAACAGTTTCATTTCCAACTTTCTATTCTTTGATTGATTGAAGATTGAATTTGCTAAGTGAAACACACACACACACACACACACACACACACACACACACACACACACACACACACACACACACACACACACACACACACACACACACACACACACACACACACACACACACACACACACACACACACACACACACACACACACACACACACACACACACACACTTACCAACGTAGTACCTATCTTCACACAAACAGGTGCACTCTTTCAATTGAATACTCACTCCCACATGCATACTCACTGAAGCATTCACTTCACTTACACACCTACTCACACGCACACTTACTCACTCGCTCACTTACCAAATTGCTCACTCATGCTCTCACTGCTTCTTTACTCGTTTGCATGTACAACAGCATAGCTTGCAAGTGCTATCGACCCCTTGGTCACACGGTCATCTTGCGTTCTCACGGTCAAGTTTCTTGAGCTCACTGGTAGCTCTTATCTTGTAAGCAAGGTTTCATGTCACCTGGCTCTGGAATTATCTCTCTTAGTTAACTCTGTATTGATTAACGAACAGTTAGGCTAAGTCCAAATCTACTTCTCTTTTCTCACAAGGATTTAGGGAAAATAAATCTTGCTTGGATCCTTAGCTGCTTCGATGGGGTGTTTGCTGAGGGCTCTGGGCTCCATGCAAGCCCTTGATTACTCAGCGTATGGGTAACACAGTTTCAGTATTCTTGATTGCGCAAAAAATCATCTGAAACCTGATAGTGGTAGTTGCCTTCTACCTTAGCAGGACGAATCCTGCTCTAACGCAAGCAAATAGGGGATAGATTTAATCGATGATTGACTAATACCACTATTAGATCAGCTGGGTAGATTAGATTTTACTTAAGATTTTTCTCGTCCCATCAAAATGTGAGATGAAAATATATAATAAAAACTTTTAGCAGCTTTATACATTTCAATTTTCCGCCCGCAGTTGAATCATATTTGGAACAGTAAATTATTGAGCGTCGGAAAAAACTTGTGTATAAGGAGTGTATAAGGCATACGTACATGGCTGTGCCACCTGGGCTGAGTCAAAAACGAGAAACGATACCATCAATAGATCTCAACGAAAATTCCTAAAAAGAGTTCGTCAAAGGTTTTGTCCTGAGATAGTGACACATGAATGATGCGATGCAAGCATAGGTATGACAAGATAAGTCGAAGGAGATGCGAAATGACTGGATATCTAGCTGGAGAACTCCTAAACTCAGGTGGTCATGATGACGAATGATTCTAGAAGAAAAAGAGGAAGACCATCCGCAACCTTGAAAAATACGCTGAAAAACGATTTAAGAAGCATTGCGAGAGTTGCTGGCATCGATGAGATACATGTTTCAGATGGAATCTGAAGAATGGACAAGAACAAGCATCGCTGCATCACAACGGGCCTGTGACTTATGGCTTAAGTCCCACTACTGAGCACTCTTGGTGATTTAATCTCTTGTCTTGTGGACATATTCACATGCACACAGCTATAGCTATATACTTCATCTTACTGCAAATGGATATTGCTAAGCTTGCCGTAAGGCCAAATCCCCATCAAACAAGCACATCTCCAGTGAATGTTTTCTGAACATTTGAACTTTTAAATTTCAGGTTCTGCGAGACACATCCAGAGGCACTCAAATGGTACTTATTTTTCAAATCCTTTGCAATATTGTACTATGCTTTTCTATACCATGCGGTGTTATTTAATAATTTGATATACAGTTCGATATCATGTTTTCATTTCATTTCATTTTGATTTAATTAAGGAAGGTAGTCCTTAATCGCAGCTGATTTCCATGTTATATTGCTTAACATCATAATATGCTACGCTATACTGTGCTGAGCTAAGCCATCCCTTATAAAGCTATGTTATGCTATACTATGCTATGTTATGCTACACTATGCTATGCTATGCTATACTATGTTATGCTATACTATGCTATGCCATACTATGCTATGTTATGCTATGTTATGCTATACTATGCTATGCTATACTATGCTATGCAGTGCTATGCTATGCTATGTTATGCTATGTTATGCTATACTATACTATGCTATGCTATACTATGCTATATTATGCTACACTATGCTATACTATGCTATGTTATGCTATACCATGCTATGCTATACTATGCTATGTTATGCTATACTATGCTATGCTATAATATGCTATACTATGCAGTGCTATGCTATGCTATAATATGCTACGCTTTAGTATGCTATGAGATGCTATACTATGCTATACTATGGTATGCTAAACTATGACATGTTTTGCTACTTTCATTTAGCCCAGGTAGTGAGAGGACTTGCAGACCTACTAGATGAAATCGAGGATCAAGGTAAACAGATAAGAATTTTGTCTCCGTCGCATTTGAAAGCTATTCAATACCATCATGCATTACCATTCAAATCTTAACAAACTTTTCTTTTTCGTAGAGGAAAGGATCGCTTCAAAGCGAGATTTCAGCAGCAGGTTGAGAAATTCTAAGCGAGGTTAGGACTGCGATATACTTAATACTTTGTTGCTAGTATGATTGAGCCACGAACGTCTTTTTGTCGAGAATCATCATACCATGCGTTGAAAGTCAAGATTGACAATGAACATAATTCTAAAACCGAAATCGTACAATTAATTTGGGTTTTTTCGATTGTTTTGTTGATGTTGCAATGGCGTTGCAATTGAGGTAGCTGGCACAATGGTCAAATACATGACTGCTTTGGCAACGATGCCGGGACCAACTCTACGCTCAAACACCCTATTTCTTCACACACAAGTCCCTGGGGTTGAAATTAGGACAAACTCCAGCGAGAGCTGGAACTAGCCACTCTACGTCACAATGCTGTGACAGACTATAGTACCTCTCTAACAAGGTGTACCCTTAAGCGCATATTGACTATTGAGCAAAGCTATCATTTGTAATGAGCCCAAGAAGAATTGGATTTTCATCATTCTTACTCTCTTGCTGTTCCAAGCAACTTTCGCAGTCTTTCATTTCCAAAGAGCCGATGAGATTCCAAAGGCATGGCTTTATTTTGAACGGGAAGCCTTTACGACTCTCTATAACTACAGGGGTATGAACTAAGTCAGTAGATACATCTTGCCATGCCACCATAAATCAGCATATCTACGTTAATTGAACCTGTTGAAGCAAAATTTGCTAGGCCTGGCTCACAGACCACGCATGTTAAACAAATCTCATCGCATGTGAAGCTGCATTACATCCTCCTACTGATATGTTATATTTTGGCTTCAATGTGTGCTCATCACTCTAGGTGGAAATTTAGCTCGCAGTGGGACTCGAACCACTGACCATAGAATAGGCCGAGGGATTTGCCACCATGCCACACTCCCACCTTGAAAATTTGCATATTTATTTAAGGTCAGGGTGCTCGTAGAGCAAAAGCATTTCTTACAGATGATTCTCGCAATTGAAATATTAGCTCTAAATGCCATCTCTTTCAGGGTGCTCCGATACCAAGCCATACACTTGCACGCTAGTTATAAGCAGTCATCCGCATGGTTGCAGCAGATTCGGTAACATATGCCGGCTGTCTTGCCATCGTTGTTAGAAGAATGGAATGACTGCTCGCGTTGAACACAAATGTTTGCTACACGGTTAAATTGAATGGTTGTTATTAGCTCAGGACTGTGATTCATAGAAATATTCAAGAGGTTAACCTAGAAATTAGATATGAAATGATAATAGATCCCTTTACGTAAGGCTGGATGAAGCCACCAACAAAAACTCGTTTCTTATCTTCAAAGCTTTGCCTGTTTCCTGTCAGGTACAAAACCTCCTTGGGGCCGCAGCTTCGTCGGTAGATTCCTTCCCGAGGAATTTAAAAGCTCCAGGCTCGATTTGGTTCTCGTGAACTCAGCATATGCGTAGCACAGTTTGGTTAATGTGACCCATGCAATGAATCATTTGGGGATCGACCTCAGCAAAAGCAACTTCACTTGTCTGGCGCAAAGGGAGGAGGAAGCTCCTCACTGTTTAGCTAATACCGACATCGGATCATTCCAACCATTTTATTTTCCCTTTGTTAATGACATAAATTATAATTTTTTTGAAGCTTCAATTCATTAAGCATAGTTGAAATCTACAACAACACACCTCTCTAGTAACAGGTAGTGTACAACTGGCTAGCTGCTTCGATACAATGATAAAGAAAATTTATTTCGAAGAACGGCTAACAGAAATACAAGATAATAGAAAGAAAAAATGAGTAAAGTAATTAAAAATCTAATAACTCAGAATTAGGCCACGTTTTTGTTTTAATAATGATGATAATGGTAATAACAATGGAAAAGATACCAGGGTTTCATTTAGAAGATTTATAGAAGATTACACTGATGGGGACTGCTCACATCCTCAGGAAAGTTCTGTCGACTGACTTATGAGACCATGTTTACCCTAACAGTCGTGGATTAGATCTGGATCTAAAGGAGGACAAACCAAGAGTTAAGAAACATAGAATAATAATAATAATTATTATCATGCTCTATTCACTCTTGGATCTGGATTAGGTCGTGGTATTCAGACACTCAAGAGGTACTCAAGCAGGATAAAATACGATAATAACAATTAATAAATCAACTTTTCACTCAAGTTCAAATCACACTACAACCACAAATCTCTTTGATGGAGAGGTAGTGTGAAACTGGCTAGCCTGGCTTACCGTCTTTTACAAGATGAATCAAGGGCAATGATGAATAACAAAATACTTAAATGCATATATAAAAATGATTAAACCCATGTAAATGGGCAGGTCTACTAGGGAAGAAGGATTGGATTGCTCCAAGGTTTGCTTCTGCAGCGGAAGATGTAGCAGGAGGTACGAATTGCTATAATGGAAAGTTGGAGACGAGGACGCGTCTATGTTGTTGGTCGATGGAAAGGGGGTCGCGAATTTCAATAAGAGTATTACAGGAGTTGCTGAAGATACCGAAAGCGCTGATGGATAGATTTACGATGTAGACAGATTTGAATTTCTTTATGAGGTTGGTTAGAAGAGGAGCCTACTTTTCCAGTTTCTGTTTGAGTTATGGAGGAGGTTCGTTTCAGAAGCGACTGTCAGCTCTAAAACGTTAAAGGCAGTTGTCGTTAATTGTAATAATGATTATAGAAATGAAAAAAATGAATAATAACCGGTATATTAACAGAACAGATCTTCACCTGGGCGCTTAAAAAATCTACTAACTCAATACGAACATGATATTTCTAGTAAAAGTGCCAGAAACAAATGTTATATAAAAATCAAAAAACATGTTGAAATAGTTCATGATTTGATTATGATAAGGTAGAATGAGAATTAAAGTGTTTCTCTTTTGGAATTATAGGAAAAAGAGGATGTTATTTATATAATGCGGTTATGTGTGGTGCAGGAAAGCGCGGTATTTAAGTTTTCCTGATTCATCATTATATAAGATACATTGGCATATGTGAGAGCTACTAAGGGTTACCAAGAAGATCTCCACTTAGTAGTTTAACAGCCAAATCTTTTGACGACCAGACCTACTCAAGAACATTTCTTAGAAATATTCGAAGTCAAAATTTTAATCGCTTTTTGGCACAGCCTCAGTGGCACTTGCTCCTTTCTCATCAAGAAATCTGTTGAGCGTAACTTTGCCTTTTCAAGAACTTTTTTGCTGCTTTTGTCAGCACATTATGGAGTCTGAAGCTTCTATAATCATGCAGTGTTTATCTTGCATTTTTTGCTGCTAATTTAATACTGCCAGGTTGGTTTCCTTCTATCATCGCAATTTTTTCTGGGTCATCTATTGCTGGTCTTCTGCTTTCAACTCATCTCTCAGTTTCAAATTTGAAAACAAATATAACTTGCAGGTATCATTATCTTTTACGTTTTTAACGTAATCTTCTTGTGCCATGGTAGTAGGCCTTCTTAAAATCCTAGCTTTTAAAGTAAGTAGCAGGACTAGACTCGTGTCGTGTTATCTAGGCTTGTTTTACTGCACGAATAATATATTGTGCTATAGCAATAAAGTTTGGTGTGATATATTTCATCATGTATGGTGTGGCTTTGGGTGGTATTATTTGGCTAAGTGTGGTATGGTATGGTATGGCATGTTATGGTATGGTATGGTATGGTACGATGTGATCTAGCATTGTATGGGTGAAGGTGATGTGGTGAAAGAGATGGGGAAAACTTCACATGAAGGAATTGGCCATATAGCTCATTGCGGGAGGAATAACCATTAATGACATCAATTCAATTTCGATGTTTGTCCCTCCCTTCTTCATGGAAGACTAGAAGGTGAGAGATGAGAACTGATGAATCTGACAGCCGAATCAGGTGACTGGAGCTGCTGATGTCCGGACCAATCTCTACTCAAGGGAAGCGGGGAAAATAAAAATGGAGGACGCAAAAATTGTTTGGGAGCGTTCATGCCGATTTCCTTGACTTCTGGAAGGAATATTTCAGCAATGGCTCATGATATAAAAATGTCTTTTTACGGAGAATCTGCCCAAACAATTTGCAACGCTATTTGACGGGATGTTGAACCATTTTCTTCGGGGGGTTCATCGCTGTGTCAACAAGCTATTGAAATATCGTTGTAAATTGCAAAAAAGAATAGCTCTTTCTTCATGTATAATTCTACATTGGCAAGTTCAGCATGAACTTCCCAGGATGTCGTGCAAGGATGCGACCAGAGCTAACAACAACATCGTCTGACTATCACCTGACCTCGGGCCTACGTCGAGCGTCAGCGTCAACATGGGTGACATAAACAGTCTCAAAAGAGATGCAGTCGCTCTTTTCAAGAGAACATTCTCAAATGAAGAGCCATCGATTGCAGCTTGTGCGCCAGGGAGGGTGAATTTGATAGGGGAGCACACAGATTACAACGATGGCTTAGTTTTTCCAATGGTAAGTGTAACAAATTGGATTATTTAAGTGTGATCAATTTTTCAACTTAACTGGCGCTTCTAGTAACCCCACTCTCTGAAGCAGGCTTCCAAAATGTTAGATTGGTTACAATAAAACGAGCTGGTATCGAATTTTAAAACAAGTTATCGTTCTTTTTAGGTCTAATTGGGGCTCCCCTTTTCCAGATGAATTTCCTGTAATTCACAAAAACCTCGATTTTTCTTGAACTGCAAAGAGCTTAGCATCTCAACTGTACCGGGTAGATTGTCCCTGTTAAGAGGACCCCGACAACATAATCATGTTCTCCCAAGCTCTGCTCTTGGCCTTGGCATTGCAAAGTCGTTTGTGTCCTTCTTATAGTATTCTTTCCCTTCAAACTTTTCAGTGAAGTCTATCTATAGATTTATTTTTAGGCTTTAGAATCCTTCACAGTCATAGTGGGCAAGAAAACAGATGGAAGCACTTGTGAAGTAGTGACAGGATCTAAAGTGGAACAGCAGAAGGTGACATTCAAAGTGCCATCGAGCGCAGAACCTTTAAAACCAGGTGAACCAGCGTGGGCAAATTATGTGAAAGGTGTTGTTGCAGTTTTTCCTGAGAATCTTCCTAGCTTCAAAGCAGCAATTGTCTCAAATGTTCCTCTTGGGGGTGGCTTGTCTAGCTCAGCATCTGTTGAGGTTGCAATGTACACATTTCTTGAAGCTCTTTGTGGCACAAAACATGATTTAAAGGCAAAGGCCTTAGCTTGCCAAAAAGCTGAGCATGACTTCCCAGGAATGCCTTGTGGTATCATGGACCAGTTCATTGCGGTGATGGGCAAAAAAGACCATGCCCTACTCCTGGACTGCAGGTTTGTTTTTATGTGTTTGTTAAAGGTATGGAGCAAGCACGAATACAAGGACGACTAAGCCAGGAAAAAAATTACAATCTAAAATTGAAAATTGCCAGGAAAGCCTGCTTTTACCAAGGATGGGTTAAAGGCATTGATTTAAGTTTTAAGTTTTGAAGGTTAAAGAATTGTTAGAATTTTAGGCAGGATGAAACCAAAGCAGATGAACAACTTCAGAATGCAGACAGCATAATTGCAGCATAATGCATCACTTGTACATTGTAAGAACATATACGAAAGAGCACATGCAATGAATCACAGTAACCAATCAAATTGACATACCAACCAAAAGCAAACACCATACTCTATATTTATGTTATGATGTAATCACCATTATCTCAACAAGAATCACTTATCAGTTTCCAGTTAGCGAACTGATCTTTGCAGTAAATTTTGAGCCCATAAAATCTACTAATTATGAATATTTTTGTGATCCCGGCAACAGTGATGATGATGATGATAATGATGACAATGATGATGATGATGATGATGATGATGATGATGATGATGATGATGATGATGATGATGATGATAATGATGATGATGATGATGATGAATCATTTGATGTTTTGAATGGAAGATAGTTTCCTCTCACATCATTGCATGGTACTTTATCACAATTGATCCACTATTACTGGCTCTTCAGCCACCCCCAAATTGTTAATCAGTATATTTCTTGTCACTAAAATTAGAATAACTAAAAAACCACTCAGAATGTAATCATTGCATCAGTAGAAATTAAATATTTTCCAATTTAGAACTGCCTTATCGATATCACCTCATTAGTATGGTTGTTGCCACAGACACCTTGTGGTCACACCCATTTCTTACTTCTCTTTCACACAGTTGTCCGCCCACCTAATCAGCTAAAAATAATCACATTAATAGAATCTAAATTCTTATATAGGGAGACATTTCAATGCTACATAAATTTCTTTTGTTATGTGTCCTTTTTGTTGCGTGAAAGTTAAATAAAAAATGACTGTTTATGCTTAAAAGTTATTAAAACAATGAAAATGTTGTTCACAGGCAAGCTTTGATTTCACAGTCATGTCTCATGCTCCCTAATCTCAACATGAGGCACTATTGATAACATGTTTTCATTTGGATTCAGATCAATGGAAGGAAAACTTGTTCCCTTATCAGACCCAGATGTAGTTTTTGTGATTGCAAATACAAATGTGAAGCATGAGTTGACTGGAAGTGAATACTCATCAAGAAGAAAGCAATGTGAAGAGGCTGCAAAGTTTTTGGGGAAGGAAAGCTTGAGAGATCTATCATTTGAAGAGCTCCTTGGTAAGCAGGACAAAATTTGATGCACCCTATTTATCAATCAATCTATGCCTATCAATCTATCTATGCCTATTTATATACTTGTCTGTTTACTTCTGATATTGGAACATTAGAATTTGTTAGATTGGAAAAATTGGTTGGAAACTGCAATTCACTGATGAATTTCAAAACCAGAATATCAAATAAGAAATTCATGCTGTGTCAATTAACGTTAGTAACTACAACGTTTGACATAAACTTTAAGACCAATGATGTGTCTTTCAAACCAAAAGGTGTCAGGATAGCTCAATTGTAAGATTCTTGCACATTGATCCTATGGTCAGTGGTTCGAGTCCCACCTCAGCTAAACTTTCACTTAGAGTGAGGAGAGTCGCCAGCTCTCTGTAATTCCAGGCATGGGAATCACGAGGTGTGGTCACATTGAGAGGAAGGACCTGGACACTACTCGATGAGCAACAAGCTTCTCAGTATCCAAATTTCTACCTTTGACATCTAGGTAGAATCGTGTGTATAAAAAAAATACCAATTATGTGAGCCATCATTATGAGAATCCAAGTGGCCTTTTTACAGAAAACAAAACAGATTCCAAGGGCTTTAACAAAATCCTACTAGCTATCATAAGAGTGGAGTAGCTAAAATTCAATATTCCGAAAATCAATGTTCTGGAAATTTTTTCTTAGACATCTTGGTTTGTAATCGAAAGAAAAGAATGGCACAAGGATAGTAATGGTTAAACGTGGTTGAAGAACTTTACCCAAGAGTCCAGAATCTCATGTTTTGCTGCAACTTTTCTCTATTCGCGCTAGCTGAACAGTATTCATGTTTTAGTCGTAGAAGCTATAGCTATCAAGAGCAATTGCCTTAAGAGTGAAATGTTAATTTGATGTTTGGCCATGTTTATTGTGCAGGATTTAAAGATAAGCTGGATATTCAGGTGTTTCAAAGAGCTCACCATGTCGTTACTGAAATAGATCGAACGGCTGATGGCGCTAAAGCATTTGAAAGAGGTGATTATGAGCTGTTTGGCAAACTGATGCTGGAGAGTCATCTATCACTGAGGTATGCAATGCAGAGTGGTATAATCCCCTCATTACACACTCAGATATAGTGCATGTCACCATCATCACCATTAATGCTAGTCTTTAGTGAAGGCTTTAAGGGCAGGCCCGTAGCCAGCGTGAATTTGTAAGGGGGCACAGCCAATATTTATATATGTACATATATTTATAAATAGATATATATAAATAATGCCTATGTCCAAGAACTAAGGAGCCCAAGCAAATGATAAACAAGATCACAATTATTAATTTTCAAAACCAATCATGATGCACAAACAATGATTACAAACAATGCGATTTTTTCACGAGAAAAATCATGAAATAACGGAGAAGTTGATCCCCAAGCTTCCTTGCCTTTGAGCTGCATGAGTGCATAAGGGGCCCCGCACATGAGAGAAAATTTGAAAATATTTTTTATTTCAAGCAGAAGAAAGGCAGAAGTAGTAAAGGAATCAAGAATGATTTTAGTCAACAAAAAATTTGCAAACAAGGTCTCCGCAGAGGATTTAGGCCCTGAGCTCCGCAGCCCCTAAGACCACCACTGTACCTGCGTCAGAATCAACTTATATGTGCCAAACAGTTTAAATACATCATACATAATAGAAGATATCGTTTTGTTGATATTATTGATACCTCGTTATTCCGTTTTGTTTTTTGACGATATTGTATCAAAATGGTCGGCATTGATTAGCCTCGAGCTATTAGGTACACCAACCTTAAATTAAGAATTTATCTATTTGTTCTTATCATTAGTATTATTATTATTGTTGGATGTATCTTAAGTCTTAGTTTGTCTTCCTGTAGATCCAGATCTAATCTATAGGTCTTTGGGTAAAACGGGTCTCATAAGTCAGTCAATTATTATTATTATTATTGAGAGGAGACGTAAAACCCTAGATTTAGCGAATATGTAGCACGTGCAGTCGTTGCCATGCAAACAGTGTATTTCTGTTTTGAATTTCATAAGAGAAGTTGGCAGTTTTTATTCATCACGTAGAATATTCCAAAATATACTCTCTATCAACTACATTTGGGTCAGATAAGGGAACAAGCTTTCCTTCCATTGATCTGAATCCAAATGAAAACATGTTATTAAATCGTCCTTTAAAGTGGTAAATGCCTTGTTCATTGTCATAATTTTCAATCATTTCAATTTTACTCGGCATTTGATGTTATCACCGGATTGTTCAGTATTTTCATCAAGCCACCTCCCATGGTCTAAGATAATAAGCTGTCTTCTTTTTGTCCATATTAATTCAATCTTCTCTTTTCTTTCTTCTACTTCCTTTCCCTCCTTCAATTCATTGGATATCAAGGACTTTTCGGAGAGTGTAAGCCGTTCCAAGCAAACAAGTTTTCTGCAATACATCCACATCATTATTATTATTATAAGTATTATTATTATCAATTATTATTATCATTTTTTATTTATTCACAGTTGGCGCTACATAGCTTTATTTGCATTAAATATACACTGAAACTAATCCAAGCCAACTTCTAGAAATAAAATAGCATTAAATGTAAGAATAACAAGGTATAAAAGTCGAATAGATAGCCACAACCCTGTCACAGGAATCCCAATTGTGACACAGATACCCTACATAATCTACATTTGTAGCCAGTACCCTGCCAGTTTTTAATACGTCTTTTCAACTCATTAATAGATTGGGTGTTCATTATGTGCTGAGGTAGGGCTAGCGAACGATGTAGCCCTCTATATTTGATAGTTTCGGCAAACTAAGTCACGATAAGTTTGGTTGGTGTAATATTTGTCAGCTCTTGTCATCTGTTTCTGTAGGGATGACTATGAAGTAAGCTGCGACGAGCTTGACTTGCTGGTGGATGCTGCCATGTCCGTTGACGGAGTGTACGGGTCAAGAATGACGGGAGGAGGCTTCGGTGGATGTACTGTTACGTTAGTGAAAAGAGCCTCAGTAGATTCTCTGATACAAAAGTTACAGGTACGTCATTGAAACTGTTTATCATGACGATATATTTCATTGGTTCCACCAAGCCATCAATTGTGACGTTTCATGCTCTGCTAAGTGTCAGAAGGAAAAGACTCAATTCCACTAGTTTTTCTTTGACTGATAGGTTTTAAAAGGTATTTATCGACTTAATAGCTGAAAATCTTAAGTAGCTGAATAGAATATCATACGTAGCATCGTAAAGGACGAGAATATCACAATCTTTCTATTGGTAAAATGAGGCTCAAGTAGATCAAAAGTCCCTTTTTTTAGTGAGTTATGTTGAGGAAAGGCCATGGTAGCCTATACAAAGCCCCAGCAAAGGAAGAGAGAGGAAAGCGAGCAGCTAAGAGGAGAGAGAGATCAGATCAAGTTTATTGATCTTGGATTTGAAGGAGGTGCCAAAAGTATAGTGAAAACACTTCTTATTTGAATCCACAACCAAACTACCTCTTGAAAAGTAGTTAATAGTAGGATTACAAACAAGAAGATCAATAGAGAAGCATTATAAGGACAATATTTGATGCTCGATTATGAATTTGAGACCAAGAGAAAGCAATTGGAAAATTTGGTGATAGCTATCAAGTCTTGATGAGTGGTACTCCTTAAAGGAGGAATGCGGAATCCAACAGTGAATCTGCTTGAGCGATGAAAGCTGCTATGAGCCCTCCGTATTTGTGCATTGAAAACAGATATCCGCAAGAGATTCTCTAGCTCGTTTGCTTTCTTTAACAACCTTTCCTTCGCTTTGTTTCTTTCTTTATTCATTTTCTTTCGAATCGTGAATTAATTTCCTGACTTTGCAAAGTGAGAAAACTGCACGGTAAAGCGATCCTTGGAATTTCTTGAAAGTTCTTAAAGCCTCTAGGAATAAGTATCGAAAGGAATCTACGAAAGACGATTAGAGGTCTTTCTTTCTCCAGAAATTCACTATTCATCATGTATTTGTTCGGTATCATGTACGAATTCGATCAATTTGTGTCGCTTTTAAGTCACATGTGACAATAGGATATCTTTAAGGGGGGCTATGCCCTACGAGACTGGTGCACTTATGAAGGACCTTGATCATCGAAAATGTACTGCTGGTACGAAACGAGCAATGCTCATTTAACACACGTCTACACTGTAAAACATAGAAGCCTATTCTTAGTAGCTAGAGAGTTAGTTTTAGTTTTAGAAAGTTGTAAGAAAGAGTTGAGAAGAGTCAGAGTAAGTGAGTTGAGGTTTGGTCGAAGCAACATTGTAGCTTGAGTGCAAAGTTGGCTTTGATTTGTCTCCTCGACTTTTGCACGCGTACACTGTTCTGGAGCCTAACCATCCCTGACACAATTGTGGACGAGTCCACATGCTTGAATGCTACCCGACCTCAAGTTACTGAAATGCGCATTTCTCTTTTAGGAGGAGTATGGCAACAAAGCAACGATTTTCATTTCGTCTCCGGCAGATGGTGCACGGGTTCTCGATTTGTAAGTCGTATCGGTAAATGCACTCTTTTTAGGAATATCTAGGTCGGGAAACTAATTTTCGCACAAATTCTCTTAGAATTTTTTACTTCAGCCAAATTGTTCAATCACATAAATTGTTATACTTTGTTTTTGTAGTGATTCTATCTTGAAATGAATACGAAATGCAGCGTTGTTTTTCCTTTGGTACAAAATGTGCTTGTATTTCCGTATGAAATGTTGTTGTGAAATGCTTTGATGGAAATGTCCAGTGGTGATTTTTAAAAGATTTAACAATGGTGGGGGAGGGAGAGGGGGAGGGGGTTCTTAAAGTATAGTGATCAGAAGGACATAGTTAACTGCTGCCACATCCATTTTTTATTGGTGCAAATACGATAGAAATTGATTACAACAAACCAAACTACGTAAACGACAATTAGAAAAGTCTCAATTCGTTACAAAAATATTTCAGGGCGACCAGTGTGACTCTTACTGTTACTGTTATCCAACATTTTCCTCCCGCTGCTGGGAATATGCCTCAGCATTTCTGGACCACCAAACTCTATCTTGCGCCCTCTGGTACCAATTTGCTGTTCCTGCAAATCTTGTGATGTCATAATTCCATCTCACACATTGTCGGCCTTTGTTTCTTTTCCTAACCAGGTCTCCATGTCGTTAGTCTTAACGTACACGTAGCAAGAAGAAATGACAACAGATGAACCAGTGTAACTGATCTACCGCAAATCATAGCTATGATATTTTCTTCTCTTCTTCCATTCTGCGTTGTTCGAGGCGAGATTTTGTGCGTCTTCAAGGCTTGGTTTCAACTCCCTCTCTTTTAGGTGTTGTCTTATATTGGTATCGAGACTCGCTCTTGGCCGGCCTTTATGTCTCCTTCTTCCCACCTTCTTTAGTTCAACCTCTCTTCTACCCCTTCTCAGAGGACGACCAACGTAGCTGTCCTTTTTCACTTCACTTCCAATCGAGCTTATTCCCGGTATCCTAGTCTTCAGTTCAGGGCCTAAAATAAAAATTTTTTTCAAGTGCACATTTCTGAAAGTTGGTTGTGGTCTGCATTCAACCTTGAAATCTGGGCGTGGCTTTACTTTGTTTAAAAGAAACACGTTTAAATGTTTTGCTGCAATTCTTCTTGCCTTCCTGCGCCTTCAAACACTCCCTTGAACCAATCTTGCTTCCCAGCCTTTTCAGTGGCATGATTGAAATGTCTTCGTTTTTTTCAAGCCGTAACTTTGCAGGTGAGCGGAAGTGGAAGCTTGTCAGATCAGGCATGTTTACTGCAATAAATATGTATTTGCAAAATGTATCTAGTGACATGCTGCTTCTCCCGTCAGTTTTGATCTCGTTGTATGTCGAGATCGGCCTTTCTACATCAGCCGATTGTGGTTTTGCAGATATGATCGGACTGGGAATGGCGTCATGCCTCCTGCAGTGGTATTTACTTTGCCTTTTTTCAAATCCACACTTTCCTCAATTACAGAGCCACAGTTTTCATTTACAAAACCGCAAAATGAGTCAGACTAACACTAATTTTAGACCTTGCTCCAGTTCACTACTGCTAAACTTTCTCAGGTATTTTAAACAAAAAACCTACAAAACAGGTGCCGGAGTCTGCCACACGTCGTTGTGTCGTGCTAAGAATTATTATCCACAAAGAGGAGAAAAGTCAACGAGAAACCCTCTTGTAAACAATTAGTCGTCAGTAGTTTGAAATTTACGCCCCAGCCCGCCTTGTTGCGCCACCCATGGTCAATACCTACAGATGCAAAATGAGTTTGATAGAGAAGCAAGCCAAGCTCAAACGAAGGATGAAGTGCGACTAAGGTAAACGTACAAGAAATTGCGACGATATGATACTCTTTGCAACTGCCAGCGAGACGTCAATTGCTCGTAATGACCCCCTGGCGGTTTATTTGAATTAACAGTGAGAATTTTTTATACCATCTGCTTAAATTCACTTTAATTGAACATTAGCTCGTTCGAATGAGACTTGAATAGCTTACCTTTTAATTTTTCATTGAAGAATCGAATCGTTAATTGTTGATTGGGAATGTTCAGCTGTACTTATGATTTGGATCGTCTCAAAAATTCACACGAATCGAAGGGGAATTTTGAGGAGACACGTCAAACACGCGGCCCCATATGAGTCCAGATGCGCGCAAACATTTTGGATTAATATTTCTCCCTTAATTGCCTAATTCCTTTGCACCCTCATGTGTGGCGAACCGATGCAAGTTTCTACATTGAACTAATAAATATGCTATGTGATAAGAGTGGTTTAAACATACAGTTAACGTTACAATACAAACGAAGATGAGAATCTTTATGTCAATGGTCTTCTCTATATTGACATATGGCCTCTACGCTGTGGCATATTCAGAGGTCGTGCTACGACGTGAATTAACCAACTTCGTTTTAAGAAAGACAAAGTCCGTGTTAGGGATTCCTGCACATAATTACATATTTTGTATCGATGTCGAAAATCACTTCCGACACCGTGGCGTTGATATCCAGTGGCCGTCGAAGTATCTATGGCTATCTATGGCTATCTATGGATATCTATGGTTATCTATGGCTATCTATGGTTATCTATGGTTATCTATGGCTATCTATGGTTATCTATGGCTATCTATGGTTATCTATGGTTATCTATGGCTATCTATGGTTATCTATGGCTATCTATGGTTATCTATGGCTATCTATGGCTATCTATGGCTATCTATGGCTATCTATGGCTATCTATCTATCTATCTATCTATCTATCTATCTATCTATCTATCTATCTATCTATCTATCTATCTATCTATCTATCTATCTATCTATCTATCTATCTATCTATCTATCTATCTATCTATTATCTATTGTGTTATGTGGATTTCTATGCGATCTACTGTATACATGCCTCGTTTCGCCTTTGCGTTTTCCGCTCTAAGTAATGCAGAATTAACTTAAATGCAGATGTCTTTGCTGAATCCATCTAAAGAAGCAAAACCCAGCTGTCGGAATACCATTCCACACCGATTGGTAATGAATCCAAATCTTTAATCGTTGCCTAAGTCATCCGTCGATTTGTTTGACCTTTCGATTTCCCATGTCCGTTCACACGTCATAGATCTATTCTCAGTTCCTTCCACCACGCCGTGGCTTGTCTTTAGACATTCAAGGCTCGTGTTTTGAGAAATTCTCGCCGAAGAATTAGCGGTGGCAGAAACTTAGAAAGGGCTTTTTATCTCAACTCTTACTTATCATCTTTAAGATGTTGAATTTTAAAGATTCCATTTAAAGAATGGCATGGTTGATAAAGCTCTTTTTGTGGCAGATGTCAGTCTGTAAAGACGTTTTCAGCACAGCGAATGGTAATGAGTCCAAGGCCAGCCGAATGAATAATGAGTTTAAATTAAATCAATAGATTAATGAATGAATTGAAAAATGAACAAATGAATCAACGAAAGGACGAATAAATCAACGAAGGAATTGATTAATTAGTGAGGGAACGAATGAAGCTACAAGAGAACTTATGAATTGCTGAGTGAATGAATAGATAGATAAATCAATGATTGATTCACTTTGGTGAGTGAATGAATGAAATAAAAAATTGATGAATATACGAACGAGTTAATGAATGATTGAGCAAATGAACACATGGATTAAATAATAAATTTATGAGTAGATTCATGAATGAGTGAAGGAATGGGTGGGCCAGCAAGCGACGTCTGGGCATCTGTCCCAATCCTGGATATTTGGAGCGGGCAGATGCTGGGAGTGGCATTTAGCCATCTACTGAATAGAACTGATTGAATCAGCATGTCTTATGGAAGAACGACGCGAAGTAGTTCTAAGTTGAACGCATTCAAGATTGAAACCGGAGGGAAAGAAGAGTCAATCCCCAAAGCAGCAGACGGAAAGGTTATGGAGGTACCAGACCAAGCAGTTTCAATGGTAGGGAGAAGACAGCGAAAGGCATTTTACATAATCAAGTAAAGCCTAGAGGTAATACCTTTGGACGTTATTCAATTGGCTTTCTCTAACGTCGTTCTTGATTTTGGGGTACTTTTATTCGAAGCGTGCAAATCATAGATTACAATCAGTAGGGGGCCTAATGAATCCAGGAAAGTTGGGATTTGAGAATACTTAAGAGCAAAGACGCTGGATCAGAGGCTTAGACGAGAAGACGAAACTGGCGGACAAGAAGCATTGCAAACACTTCACCCGTCGCATTTCATGCTTTCCTAGATATAGGTAAGGATTATTGTTGGCTCCCATTTCTCTGAGAAAAAGGAGGATATGCTGCAAGGGTGTTAGTGAAATGTTCCCATCTTCGGTTCTTTCATAGCGTGGAGCTAAGCAGCATCCAGGCCCGAAGTTCAATCTACGATGCGATATTGTTCTTCCACCGTAAGTCCTGTCTTCATGCTAACGGAAGATTCAACCAGTGGTGGTGTTAGGGACTCCGGGGCCCGGATCCTAGATCATTTGCGGGGTCCTTGTTTGAAAATTTGTTGTTAACTGAAGTCATTCTTGATTTATTTTCTATCTTCTACTTGAAATAAAGAATCCTTTCAATCATTCTCTTAAGTGGAGCTGCTTTCTAAGCTGACAAACTGGGGCCACCACCCCTTGCCCCTTGAAAGCCACCACTGGATACAACGAATAGACAACTGTTGACAATCTAGCAAACATACCTGGATTGGAAAAGAGCACTGCAAAGTGTCACATAAGAAATCGTCAACGTGTCCAGGAAGGAGTTTATCTTGTTAGAGATGCCACCAACAGTCACGCGGTATCAACTCGTAGCAAAACAAAAAACAATGACTCAGAACGACACATTTTGAGAAGTTAATTTCTTGTCTGATTCATGGCGTTTAAGAAGAATAGTTTTGCTGGGACGAAAATGCCTGATTTGTTCAAGGGTTAAAGGCTTTCTGGCAAGGGGCTCCACAGAAGAAGATTCTAACCTCCCACAAAGATGACGGGGGTGCAACTTTGCAAGAATGATGCATCAAGCTGTGCTTTCCATCCCTATGCTCTAAAGTCGTTACCACCGTAAATATGATCGCCCCACTTGAGGCAGCCATCCGGACTTTGGCGGCAGCTCACTTGAGGGAATAAATCTTTCGCATTGATTGCACTAATAAGCCTTGAAGCATAGACAAATCAAGAGAGCATAGCGCTTTGGCAATTTCATGGGGAAAAGATCTACGCTGAACTGGGATCATATCGTGGGTTGGAATTTTAGAATTTCGTCGAGAGAAAGTTGGCCTAAGACGAAATGGGGTTTGCCAGCCAAGTCAAGTTTCTTCTTTATCGAAATTTCTTGCTGAAAAGACGAAACAGTAAGCAAACAATTTACGAAGCTGTTAGCGTGTTATATTTTGTTGCAATCTTAGCAGTGATTCGGCGTACTGCTGTAAGGCCAAAAGTTTACAGCGCTTCCGATGACAGCGTTTTGCCGAGGTATGCGCTATTCCCCAGTGAAGCGAAAGATCAGGAGCCGTTTCTCATCAAACCACCCAAAGAAATCGGTTACGTTTTGCTGCCTGGCTCGAGTAAACAGGCAACTAACGACTTTGTGGGAAAGCTGAGTAACATAACGGGCAGTTACAAAATTAAGTTCACAAGTTATCCCGACGAGGTTGCACTGGACGACGCCCACAAGGCTAAGTCAAAGAATCTAACTCTTGGTTTAGTGATCAAGTTTAACTCTACATCAAGAACTGTCGATTATACCATCAAAGTGCCGTACAATAGTGTACCGTTGACAACAACTAAGAAAAGAAGAGAGAAAGCTAACGGTATGGACTGTTCTACTTTATCATTTTTTTGGTATGATGTCTTCGCATTTCACAACTTATTTATATATCGTATTTGTTTAGTGGACAGGTTGCCAAAGAAAGAAGACCTTGATTCAACAATTCCTATTAACGAAGGGGGGCTTCATCTCATTAGTTCATCTACTTTGAGGTCTCCTTCTTAAGATTCCTACTGCAATTGTAATGTAAATTTGACATTGTGGCATATTATGAAGTGTTTTATTGCAGTAGCAGTTAAATCAAGTTGAGTTGAAATTGAAAAAAAATCTTTTGAAAATAAAAGGGCTGGAGTTCACCTTGCATCCATGATTTTACCCCAGTGTTATGTTTAAGGCTCCAATTATTTGAACAACAAATATCTGGCCATGTTACTGCGTCAAAGGGTATTTTATAACAGGATGCTTTTGATGCAGAAAGTGATTTTTCGTGCAAGGAAAAGTATAGGTGTACAACATTCTAACTGGTTGAGATAGATTTAAGGTGCTGTGAAATGTTGAAAGTTGAATGGAGTGGCCCTGAAGTGGAAGTTTCCCCACAGCCCTGAGAACACAAGGGGAAGTTTGCACAATGGAACCAGACAGCATGTCCACTTAATTGTTTTGTTTTTAGCTAACCACTTTAAAGGAAGCAGTACATCTATATCTGTATGCATGTGTGCATACAGGCATGTGTATGTACATGTATTGGGTATCCATGAGTATGTTTCTATGCATGAAAGAGCTCTAGAGCTTATACTGTATGTATGTATGTATGTATGTATGTATGTATGTATGTATGTATGTATGTATGTTTTGTATGTAAATTGAAACTGAAAATGTATGGCTATGTATGTATGGCTATGTATGTATGGCTATGTATGTATGGCTATGTATGTATGGCTATGTATGTATGGCTATGCATGTATGGCTATGTATGTATGGCTATATATGTATGGATATGTATGTATGGCTATGTATGTATGGCTATATATGTTTGGCTATGTATGTTTGGCTATGTATGTATGGCTATGTCTATATGGCTATATATGTTTGGCTATGTATGTATGGCTATGTCTATATGGCTATATATGTTTGGCTATGTATGTATGGCTATGTATTTATGTCTTCATGTCTATGCAGGGATCTGTAGCATAAATATATACAATGTTTTAAAATGGAAGCGAAATATGCTTTCTCATTGTTGAGTTCTTATCTCAGCATTTTCTATATTTTCTGTAGGTAGCTTTGACTCATAAGCTTGAGTATTTATCAAAGCAGCCACACCCTTAAAGTTATGAAATTTGGTATATAATTTATTGATGTATTTCCTCATTAGCTCAGTGCAGAGATTATGATGTGAGGCTGCTTTCAAGAGGCTCTTGCCCAGTTAATTCATACTATTCATCAGCTTATGCAATGCTGCAAGCAGTTGTGGATGGTGCAATTATTGAGGTAAACAGCGTACCTGGTCTTATTTCCAACTGAAGTTCTCAGGTACCTGAGTAAGAAATCAATTTCTTAATGGGTATCACTTAACTATTAATTGATCTTCAAAGCTGTCACAATTGATACTATAATATTAGAATTTTGTGCCTTTGAAGTTGAAAGGCAAAGTTTTCAATTGAATGTAGAAAATGGGCCCACCTCAGAAGTAGTCTTAATTGATGTTGCTGCAAAAATTATGTAAGTTTATGTGATTTGATGTAGTATTGTAACTTATATTGTATTGTAACGTATGTTAACAAGATATTGCAAGGCAAGTTTTGAATTAATATGAAAACTGTTAGTTTTGTAATTGCTGCTTCAAAAAGATGATAAAGTCACTGAATCGCTGAATAAGTTCTTGAATGTAACCAGCATATTAGTAGGAGTACAGGCCCAGTCCACTGAGGGTCACAAAATTTCATCCAATGCTCTTGTGTATGTTTCTGAATGCCCTTTACTTGTGAGAAGTACAGTGAATTAGTACCTACGGTGAATCTTAGGGTCACATGTGGCAGGAAGGGGATCTTGGTATTATGGGGAAGGAGTCAGAAATGGTTCCAATAGATATAAGCAGGGGGAATAATTTTTGGGATCTGCTACATAGCACACTCAATTTCGAGTGTAGCAGAATCAGAGGCAGGGTTCTGAGTTTTTTCTAAGGAGGTGGATTTTTGAGGTGGGTTCCTGGTGCCTTCCTTACCAATGACCTTTTTATTGTGACACATGGAGGAATCTAACTGATAGCCCCTGTGTTATAAGTCTGTATGCTTAACCACTACACCATGGCACCACTTTGGGATCTAAGAGTACTTATATAGCAAGGTGCTCTTTGAAGCTTGTAACATGCATAAAAGTGAACTTGAATTCTTTCATAGGTTCTTACCAAAACCTCTGGGTACTTGCCACCAAAGACGATAATTCAGATGATGCCACAGCCAGAATACAGCACAGACCTGCAATACCTGAAAACCATTGTCAGTATTTACATGGTTATGGCGTTTTCCCCCTACATAATGTTCCTGCTTACCTATGTCGTCACGGAAAAGGAACTGAAAATCAAAGAAGCTATGAAAATCATGGGCTTGAGTACATTCGCTTTCTGGCTCACATGGTTTATTACGTATGCTGTCATCATAACATTTGGTGTCATATTCGTCGTTGTCATAGCAAAGGTGGCGGCTTTGTTTGGCGACAGTGACTACTTCATAATTTTTATCATATTCTTCTTGTACGGATTATCAATCGAAGCTCTGGCATTTGTACTCACACCGCTCTTTGATAAAGGGAGGTCAGCTGGTTCTGCCGGATCACTTGCAACGCTTGTCCTGTCAACACTTGGTCTTTTGCATATTTACCTGCATACATCGAATGGCGTGAAGTGGCTCACCGGCTTTTTGTCTCCAGTTGCACTGTCATTGGCCCTCACCCCAGCTCTTGATGCCAATGAAGGTTTGTTGCCCTTTATTCTTCCTGCTTTTCTTCTTGGTCTGTTTGAAGCCAAGCAACCCTATCGAATGATAATCAAAAGATTTCATTTTTTCACTAGGGCCTGCAGCCATGCAAGAGGCACTGACCCTACATGATAAGCATCCGTTTCTTACCATCTCGTGTTTATATCATTTTCATTTTGATATGATTTAGAGAGGGTGGTCCTTCAGCTAAAGCCAGTTTACAAGGGGCCCTTCACTAACTTTACAATATACTTTATGATACAATTCATTATAGTGATAAAAGCAAAGCTGATACATATCAAGATGAACAATTTACAAGTTAATATAAAATAGAAGATAAGAAAAAGATAACCTTACTTCTGTTTTCTTTTAAAAACGTGAAGGGAAGAAGCCTGCTTGATTTAAAGTGGAAGGACATTCCATAGTTTTACACCTCCATAGGAAAAGCATTTTTGTCCATGATTTTTTGTTGTCTTGGAAAGTTGTACTGGTATTTAGATCCATATTTTGGCAGAAGTTTCATAAGCTTATTCTGGTCTTTATGCACTGTTCATTCTTTGATGAGCCTCCTTATCAGGGTTACGATGTCACACCGCTGCTGCCTTGCGGCCTACCAATTCTGGGACAGGCTAGGCGAGTAAACCCCAACACAAAATCTGGAGCTTTATTCCCGATGGCGGTTTGGCAAGATAACGCCACTGTGGCAACTCCTGCGACGCTGTCGGTGCCCAATTAATATCAACACTCGTCGTTCCCTTGGATCCAGCGGCTTCTTGGAGAGGGGGGTTGTTTTATGGACAACAGCTCGTCTTCCATACACACTGCCCGGGCTACGTAGCTTCACTTGAGAGAACACTCCAGTGCTACTCCAGCGCTTCATGCAGACGGAAAGGTGCCGACAACGGTACTCTGATGAGTGACTCTAGACATTTGACTTTCTTTTTTTCCAGGCCTCACGTGGAGCAATATAAATACAAAGGGTGATTTTCCAGCCTCTTATGGAATCGTTCTTCTTTTCCTTGACATAATAATCTACATGCTACTCGCAATATACCTTGATGCTGTATTCCCTGGAGAGTATGGCCAGAGGAGGTCTCCTTTTTTCTGCTTGAAGCCCTCGTTCTGGAGAGGTGTGTCCTCAGGGAAAGGCGGCCGCAAGCCGTCACTTTTCAGAGGAATGTCTTCTGTGAGGGAAGATGAGCCGAAAGCCGACGTCGAAGAGATGCCGGAGAGCATGCACGACAAGCTTGTGATCAGGTGAGTATATCAAACTTGTAATAGCACGTACGGTTATGAAGAGGTGGAAAGGGACCAACTGTAAATTCATACAAGCATCCCCCCTTCGGATGTTGCTGGTGTGGTCAACTTATTAATTATTGTCACAATGAAGTGATGACTGGGACTGCCAGCTCTGTCATTCTGTCATTTTCGGAAGAAGCTTTATTCATCCATTATCTCGTGACAGAATTTCTCCATGTGATACAAGATGAGGCCTTAAATATCAAGCGATTTGTGTATAGAAGCAACTTTTAAGTAGAAATCAGATAATAGGAAGAGAAAGTCACTCTTGGTCTCAAATTAAAAACAGGACTCATATAAATCGCATATTGCCGTGGCCTCGGTGTCACAAGCAACCGTATCCAGTCTATAATAATAGATGTCAGTATACTACAAAGACAAGCCCAATGCGATTTAGAATGTAGATATATCCTTGTTCTATGCATTGATTAGATTTTGGTAGTGCGATATGCTGAATTTAAAAGAGAAGATGCAACAGAAGGAATGCCCATTTCGAGCGTGTGCCATCTCCGAGGATTCTACCGCCCCTTCATATTGACGTCACAAAGAAGGGGACTGACTTTGCTCGATCACATATCCCGGCATACAAGCCCTGCCAACTGCGAGCTCATTAATGGGCGGATCGGCAAACGGGGAAGGAAAAGCAAACCACCAGCAAATTAAAAGATGCCAAGATCGATGTATTGTACATTTGCGATGGTCAATACCTAACACCAAGAAGTGAAATTATGTTCTGGGACCGTTTGATTTAGTAAATCTGTTTACAAGTCTGTATTACAGGCCCTGCAGGTGACAGTCCTACATGACTGTCACAGTGCTGCAGGACATGCACGGTGTATAGCGGGTGCTGTCTCTGAAAGACACTGTCATGGTGGTGTGGCCGAGTAGCTAAAGCACAGTGTTTCGAATATTGTGAGGTCTACTCGCGTGGGTTCGAATACCGTCGTCGGAATCACTAACCACAAGCCATCAGTAAACTCAAGTGTCCATCCTTCTGAGATCGGTAAATGAGTACTCAGAAGTAACTCTGAGGGCACAGGCACTGGACACACATTGATAACATCTAATCTAAAGTTGAAGTATTTAATCCAGTATAAAGATTGGTCTTTATATATTTTTATTGTATGTGACAAGCAGAATACATTTCAGACGAAATGCTTGACAGAAGCTGTGTTCTGTATCCCTGAAAAGTTTTTAATCAGTTTGAATCAATCTACTGTCATTTTGTCATACAGCATTCGAAAGTTAAAGAAAGTTTTCAAGAAGAAAAAAGAAGATCTCAGAGCACTTGATGGTAATTGTTTATGAAATGTCAAAACGTTGCTAGACGAAATTTTCCCCTTGATGACATAATGTTGCCTTCTCAAACAGTCTTAATCTGCTTGCAAGTCATTTTGACCGAAATTTATCCAAGACAGTTGAATTTGTAGGGCAGCGGTTTTATTAATTGACTAGACATAGTGAGCAATGGTGAGCGGGAGACATCCCCATGTCATTCGGTCCACTTTTAATACTGTAAAAGATTCTGATAATTATCTAGATAATCAGGCAGTGTCTGTCTAGACGTAAGCTTTATAAAAAAGTCGCGCCGTTCCTGATGTCTCAAAGTGCACGCTTCTTTTTCAGGTGTTAGTCTTGATGTTTACGAAGGGCAGATAACAGCATTGTTAGGACACAACGGTGCCGGTAAGAGTACACTTATTGCTGCATTGACAGGTATGCTGCCGGCAACAAGTGGTTCGGCATACATCTATGGTCACAGCATTAGAATAGCGGAAGATATGGACAAAATAAGAGGCATGATAGGTAAGACTTCTGCCAAAGATATCAAAGTTTTTAATGCATTTTGTTATTTTCCATGCAAAGGTTTATTGTAATTTTTTTCAAACTTCATTACTTGGAATAATTACTAATATTCTAATGCTAACATACAACTGCAAACCTCTTTAAATAGGTAAATTATAATCGGCCACTTGAACGACAACACACGGGAAATTTTTTTTTTAGTGAGTTATGTTGGGGAAACGCCATGGTGGCCTATGCAATGCCTCAAAAAAGGAAGAAAGAAGAAAGCGAAAGGCTCAGAGTAGAGAGAGATCACATCAAGTTTATTGATCTTGGATTTGAAAGATGGCAAATTTTAAGATTCAGGAAAGTAAGAGGAAGGCAAGACATCCCATAAGTTGCATGTTCTAGGAATGAACGATGGATAATTTGTGGGGCAGAGTTCGTGGATTAGGCAGTGAAACTTGGAAAGGGTGTGAATGAGTTGAGCTTCTGGTGGTTCTGACACGCCTCAGAGGAACAGGAATAATCTTCCTGATCTCTTGAGAACAATGACCATGAAAGTATCTATAAAAGATGGAAAGATCTCCAACTAATCGACCATGGGAATGAGGTTGAAGAGATTTGGTGAGGTTAGGATTGTTGATGAGACGAATGGCTTTGGACTGGACTTTGTCGAGAAGACAGAGAGTAGATTTTGGAGCACCACCCCAGACGTGCAGACGTGGGAGCAGTACTCTAAAGAAGGACGGATTTGGGACTTGTATATAGATAGAAGGTGAGAAGATGAGAAAAACCCGCAGGCTCTGGCGAGGAAACCGAGCTTTTGAGATGCATGTTTAGCAATGGAATGGATGTGAGTTTTCCAAGTGAGATTAGATGAAAGAGAAAGACCAAGTTGTGTTACAGAAGCTGAAGTGTCCAGTTCATCGCCATTCATAAGGACAGGTGGAAAGTTTTGGCTATGTTTACGTGAAATGACAGCCTGTTTTGTCTTGCTTTGGTTGAACGAAAATAGGCTGTCTTTGCCCCACTTCTCTATAACTGTCAGATCATTGGAGAGAAGAGAGGCTGAAGTGTTTCTGTGGAGCTGGATATCGGTGGAAGCATGGTCATTTGGATTGAATGAAAATGAATAACTTAGGAGGGTATCATCAGCAAAGGAATGAATGCTAGAAGACGTAGAGGTGAGCAGGTCATTGATGAATAGGATAAGGAGTACAGGGGAGATGACAGAGCCCTGGGGTACACCAGCATTTATTGCGTGCAGATTGGAGAGGAAGCCGTCCACTCTGACGGCAATTGACCTAACAGAGACGAAACTACCAATCCATTTGATGAGAGTGTGATGGAGACCAAACATCGGCAGTTAAGCGAGAAGACATTTGTGCCAGATGCGATCAAAGGCCTTGGAGATATCAAGAGAGATTACTCTGCTCTCACCACAGGATTCTAGAGCAGAGGACCAGACATGGACAGCATAAGCAAGAAGATCGCCAGTAGACCTGGCCTTTTGAAAGCCATACTGGTGATCAGAGAGAAGATTGTTTGTTTCAAGGAAGGTAAGAAGTTGTTTAGTGGTGATGGTATCCATTGTTTTAGTGATGAGTGAAGTGACTGCAATGGGACGATAGTTGAGTGGATTAGACTTGTCGCCTTTTTTGGGATAGGAAAGACGTGGGCTTGTTTCCATGAGGTGGGAAATGTGCCAAGAGTGTAGGAAAGCTGGAATAGTTTGTTAAGAATGGGGGCAAGTTCAGGAGCACAGGTTTTGAGAACTATTGCTGGAATACCATCAGGGCCTTTGGATTTGGAGGTGTCAAGATGGAGAAGAGTTTGGCGGAATTTTCGTGTGGAGAACTTAATGGGTGACATAGTGAATTGTGAAAGGGGGAAGTGATGTGGTTGGACCCCTTGGCTGTCCAGGTTGGAGTTGGAGGCAAAGACTGATGCAAAAAGATTGGCCTCGGATAAGGGGGTGGTAGAAGAAGAGTCAGAGTTGCTTTTTAGTGGAGGGAAAGATGATTGGCAAAAGTTTTGGGAGACAACTTCGGCCATAGACCAAAAGGAGGGAGAGCCAGCCTGACAGGAAGCAATTTATTGTTGATGCTTTGGGAAAAGGATGATTTGGCATTTTTAATGGTTTTGGAGCAGGTGATGCGTGAGTTGGTGAAAGAAGTTCTTGAATGTTGGGTTTGAAGTCGCTTCCATTCCTTGAAGTAGTGGTTTTTGTTATTCACAGCTTTGACGCACTGTGAATTGAACCACTTAGGGGAATTCTTTTTACCAGGCTTGTAAGAAGAAGGAATAGAAAGATCCATGCTAAGAAGTATTGTATCGGTGATGAAAGAAGCAAAAGAGGAAGGATCATTTGAGAAGCCTGAAGACACGGAAAATACAAAGATAAAATGCCTGCCAGCAAAAAATCGGAAATTTTTACGATGTCACGAGGTCGGGATCGTCCCAGGCAGAAGATGTTGTAAGAAAGCGTAGTAATGATAACAAAAACTATAATCATGATTATAGTTATGATAATTATGAATAATATTTATGATAATCATAAATATTTAACAACAGTTCCAATGCAGATTGGCTTTTCACTACTACAGTTGCACTACTCAAAGTACATTATTTTTAGATACTTGCGGGAGCTAAGGGAAAGCTCTGTTGATATTGATTACATTTTAACTGTATTATTATAAGGTTTGTTTGACAAAGATAAAAATTTGCTATAGTTTTAGCACCTTCTGGTCTCTGACAGGGAGGTTGATAGCCTTGTCGCATCATCTAGTTAAACAATGGTGCCAATACTTGGAATACAGAGCTTTCACCTATTCGATACCTATTTCAGGGTTGTGTCCGCAGCAGAACATCATCTATGAGCAGCTGACCCCAAGAGAGCACTTGAAGATATTTGCTGGTATCAAAGGAATACCCTCAGATTTGATAGACCGTGAGGTCAGTAAAGCGTTGATGGTTGCATAAGCCTTGGTAGGAGTACCTCCACTCATAAGTTCTTCTGTTTCAGTGCAGCAAATGGATCTTGGTGTTTGTTTTCATGGGAGTATGCAGTAACATGCCGTAACGGAATACCTTGTTGAAATAAGCGTAAGATAAAAGTGGATACCTGACCTTATAGTTTACCTAATACCCCATCTAGTTTACCTAATACCCCATATAGTTTACCTAGTACCCCATATAGTTTACCTAGTACCCCATCTAGTTTACCTAATACCCCATAAAGTTTACCTAATACCCCATACAGTTTACCTAATACCCCATATAGTTTACCAAGTACCCCATTTAGTTTACCTAATACCCCATCTAGTTTACCTAATACCCCATTTAGTTTACCTAATACCCCATTTAGTTTACCTAATACCCCATCTAGTTTACCTAATACCCCATTTAGTTTACCTAATACCCCATTTAGTTTACCTAATACCCCATCTAGTTTACCTAATACCCCATCGACCTGAGCAATGTCGGCCTCAATTTCCGTCGTCCTTAGTTTTCCGGCAGCCCTAATTTTCTTCAGTTCTCAAAATTTTTGTCACTTAAAAATGTCGAATGTTTTAGTATAACGAAAAATTTGGATGCTGATTCATTTAGAATAGAAAAAAAGATGAAAAACACCAGTAAATGGTTCAAAATTGGCTCATTCTTGACAAAATTATTGTTACATAATGTTTTATTCTTGAGAAAGCAATTTTCATTGCGTCTCATCCAAGGTCTTCTGTAAATCAAAACTCATATTTGGTCTCAATTTTGAACTGCCAAAATTTCCGTCACTTAAGGCCAACATCATTTGGGCCGATCAGGTATGTGCCGTTGTATTGAACAGCAACTTTTTTTCTACTGAGTTATGTTGGGGAAAGGCCATGGTGGCCTATGTAAAGCCCCAACAAAGGAAGAAAGAAGAAAGCAAAAGGCTAATAGGAGAGAGAGATCAGATCAAGTTTGTTGATCTTAGATTTGAATGATGGCAAGCTGTAAGATGCAGGAAAGCAAGAGGAAGGCAAGAGGTTCCATAAATTGCATGTTCTAGGGATGAATGATGCTTTGTGGGAGAAAGTTCGTGGATTAGGCAGTGAAACTTGGAAGGGGTGTGAATTAGTTGGGCTTCTGGTGGTTCTGACACGCCTCAGAGGAACAGGAGAGAGCAATGCCCGTGAAAGTGACTGTAGCAAATGCTTGGTAAGAGGGAAATCAATTATTTTGACTGACAATACCTAACAAAAATTCCTATTTTGGGGCATTACAGGTAGCGAAAACCCTGAAAGAAGTCGATTTATTCGAGAAAAGAGATTCCCGATCAGGAACTCTCAGCGGAGGGCAAAAGAGGAAGCTTTGTGTGGGCATAGCGATGATTGGAAACCCAAAGGTAAGAATAATCTCTAATGATCCAAGCAATTGTGCTAGCATCTTAAAATTTCCCAACCAGCCAGCCAGCCAACCAGCCAGCCAGCCAGCCAGCCAGCCAGCCAGCCAGCCAGCCAGCCAGCCAGCCAGCCAGCCAGCCAGCCAGCCAGCCAGCCAGCCAGCCAGCCAGCCAGCCAGCTAGCATTTAACGCTCTATGTCAACAAAATTTCCAGTCCGATCTTCTTGGATTGTATCCTAATCTAAAAATGCAGGGGATTGGACGGATGTGTGGCCTTGTTTGCTCTCCAGTTCCATTAAGCTGATAGATTCTCTTTATTTTCCTTGATTTTAACTTAACGATTTTAATGGGATTGCCACAGAACAATCTGATACCATCGCCCCATTAATCTTTTCACTGAATCAGTTCTGTTAAGCTTAAGTCTGGCTGTTGTCCACCTAGATACCTATCCTATCGCTAATCCTCCCCAATTATGTGGCTATATATATATATATATATATGAATATGAATAATATATAATAATATATATGTTGTAGCTTGTACTTTTCGACTTGAGGCACAAACGCACGCTAATACTGACGCACCCAGAAACACAGCAGAAACACACTGGATTCAGCATTAGATATGGTTTGCTAAAATTGTTAAAGCAAAATGATTAACTATAAGAAATACAACGATTAACTATAAGAGTATCTAATGAATAAATGTAAAAGTAATTTAATATAGTGTCCGAACGTACTGACTGTTTGCCGTTTTACTCTTCTGGCCGCAGCATCCCTTTACTCGTCGTCTTCGCTTTCTTCTCCACTGTAAACGACGATTCTGCAGCCTTTTATAGCGCGATGTAAACAAGCTTGTTATTGTCTGGTGTCGACTCGCTTGGGACAGGGCAAACAAAACAAAAAGTACTTTGAAAATGCAACTCTGAACACTAAAATCCCCGGGGTCCAGGCAAGTCTGGACAGGTACAGGCCTGGCCAGGGCAATAATAAAAAACAACTAACTTTGCACCATACATCCTGCCCCAAACGCTTCTTTGCAGAGAACATGTTTTCTTCACCCTTCTAATCAGTGCAAAGTTCCAATAGACAAAGTTTATCCACAGGACGAACTAACTGAGACTGCGAAGTCTTGACATTTGCTGATCTCACGAGACCATCTCTTCCCTTATTTACAGCTAAAACTCTGCCCAACCGCCAGGCACCTCTTGGTAGGGGGTTATCAACAATTGGAACAATGTCATTTTCTTTAAGATTCCGTTTCGGTGTGAACCATTTTTGTCGCTGCTGTAAAGTTGGAAGATATTCTCTTGCCCATCTTTTCCAAAAGAGATCCGCCAAAAACTGAATTTGTCTCCATCTTCTTTTACAATGGTTATCTGCTTTAGAAAACTTTCCTGGAGGGTAGGATTCATTTGACTTCAACATCAGCAGGTGGTTTGGAGTCAATGCATTTGCATCTCTTGGATCATCTGAAACTCTAGTTAAGGGCCTCCCATTAATAATTGATTCAATTTCACACATTAAAGTTTGCAAACCTTCGTCGTCCAAAATTTGTTCTCTTAGTACCATTGCCATGACACGTCTAATCGTACGTATTTGAACTGTCTGCTCCAAGCTGCTGATCCCTTTTTATTTCGAAGGCAACAATTGCTTCATGTATTGATGACATATGTTTTCGTCTGACATTGCATCCTGGAATAGTACACGACGTCTTCCGTTTGCATCCAGCTGAAAAGTGAAACGGCGACAAACAATTGTCACATAGCTTCTTCTGGCGTATATATTTTAACTGCTCCTCACCACTTTTCGAATTGAACCTTTCACAATCTTTGATTTTGTGATCTCCTTCACAATGATAACATCGGTAATGTGTTGATTTTCTATCCTCACAGCTTGGCACTTCCTTCGTCTGAATATTGTAATTCATACTGTATTTGCTTGCAGTTCTGCTCCATTCTGTGGGTTTTGTTGGCTTCTTATCCTTTGTCCCACCATCTCTATTTCTTCCATCCATTATCCCACCAAAAACTGGGTCATTTTTCTCCACAGCCACCTTTTTGATCAATCTTCGTACATCTTCAATGTTTGGCTCTCGATCTTCTTCTCGTATATCTTGCACTTTTTTCTGCCATCTTGCTCTGATATACCCTGGACAACGTTCTAATATTCGCACCAGTTTGTCTTCATTGTTCACTTGATTAAGCCTACCAGTTGCCCTCAGCGTGATCTCACAGTTTTGAAGGTCATCTGCTAAATCCATAAGTGCCTCTCTATCATTGGGTTGAATTGATGGGCCATCAGATACTTTGCTAATCCAAGAACTGGATACCTTGTACTTGCTGCCAAATCTCTCCTCCAGTAAACGCTTGGCCTCCTTGTATCCCTCTTCTTCACCAAGGAGTATACAGCTCTCGACTACTTTCCTTGCTTTGCCACTGCAATACTGAATGAGTAACTGCAACCGTCTGCCATTGTCATCTGTGTCTTTCTCAACCTGGCTCTCAAAATGCTTCATAAATATGTAATATCGCAAAGGATTTCCATCAAAATGAATGAACTCACATTTTGGCAACATACTTGCTTCTGCCAGTCTCTTCATCGTTGCTAAATAGTTGTCACCATACTCTGAAGAACAAGATGGACTGCATTGCTGTTTTTCTGACCCCTTTGGAGATTCTGCAATGTTGATTCGCTTATCATCTATCAGGGGTTGATGTATTAATCTTTTATCATGCTGCAACCATGGTGATGCAACTGTAGGCACTGTCGGTGACTGCAAAGATGTAAACTGAGGATTTGACAACCCTGATGTCGTAGGTTCAGATGGCTTGGATTCTAGGTCCAGAGGTTCAGAGCTCTTGTGAATTTGCACTTTCGTCATTGGCATTTCATCAGAAGGTTTACAAGGATTCTTCTTCCTTTCTGTTGCAACTGGCAAATTGTGTAGTGCATCGAGCTTCACTGCGCCATCCTTCGATCTCATTGGACTGCGTTCAGTGATTGATCTGGTTGGCTGATTGATGAAACCACTGACAACAAATTGCTCAGAGCTGGGCTGTACATCAGCTGATCGTAACTGCGTCGTCCCTGACAAGCTGCCCTGTTTATCTGTATTGAAAACTGAGGGGTAATTTGACCATCAGATTTAAATACCTCACTCATCACCTTGTCCTCAGCTTCCAGTTTCATCAATTCTTCCTGTAATTTAAACTCTTCCTTCATCTGTGTCAGCTTCATTTCTTGATATGCAAGACTTTGTTTTCTGGCCAGCAAACTCCCCTCTGCTATCAAAGCTGCTTTTCTCGTTGCATTATGCAGCATCTTCTTTCCTAAGACTGATTTGACGCTTGATAAAGAGGATGAACTTGAATTTTTTGACACCTTTGAGGCCTTACCAACAGATATTTGGCTTACCGAATCATCAGGCTGAATATGATGCACTTCTGAGCCATCAATTGCATGCAACCGCTGCTTAGCGCTGAGAAAACGTGCCTCTGCTTCATTGAAATATGCGCAGCATTCATCGATGTCATCTTCTTCACTTAGCGTAGCTTTAAACAACTCACACGCTTGCTCAAACTTCGTGAATACTGCCTCTAGTCTCTCTTCGAACTGGGCCAAATATTCTCCGTTCTCTGAACTCTGACAAACCAAAGCTGCTGAAACTTCCTTCACAACATTCGTCAGGGCTCTCTTTGCATTTGCTCGTTCTCGTTTTAATCGAAGAATGTGCTCATGGTCAATTGCATCTCGGTCAACTGCGACACTTGACTGATTTCTTCTTGCAAAACTTTCGTCACTTTGCAATGTCATGAACTCATGCGGGGTTTCTTCTGGGAGTCGACTTTTCTCCATACTGTAGGCCATACACCACTCGGCAGTCACAAACTGTTGTAGCTTGTACTTTTCGACTTGAGGCACAAACGCACGCTAATACTGACGCACCCAGAAACACAGCAGAAACACACTGGATTCAGCATTAGATATGGTTTGCTAAAATTGTTAAAGCAAAATGATTAACTATAAGAAATACAACGATTAACTATAAGAGTATCTAATGAATAAATGTAAAAGTAATTTAATATAGTGTCCGAACGTACTGACTGTTTGCCGTTTTACTCTTCTGGCCGCAGCATCCCTTTACTCGTCGTCTTCGCTTTCTTCTCCACTGTAAACGACGATTCTGCAGCCTTTTATAGCGCGATGTAAACAAGCTTGTTATTGTCTGGTGTCGACTCGCTTGGGACAGGGCAAACAAAACAAAAAGTACTTTGAAAATGCAACTCTGAACACTAAAATCCCCGGGGTCCAGGCAAGTCTGGACAGGTACAGGCCTGGCCAGGGCAATAATAAAAAACAACTAACTTTGCACCATACAATATATATATATATATATATATATATATATATATTTATATTTATAATTCATTTAGATGTCACTGGTCTGTAACTTTAGGAGGCTTGGCTCATTTTCGACTATCAATGAGGAATTTTGTTCGGTTTTCGAAATTGTAACAGAAGTGCTCATGTTTTTACTGTTTTTTGAAACTCACCCTTTGACTGAGGCAGTTTCTTAGGGGGTCAATTAAGGGGTCTGAACATTTACCACAGAATAGCCCCAGTTATCTGTTTAGTATACTTATTATTGTTTGCAGGTTATCTTTCTTGATGAGCCAACGAGTGGTATGGATCCGAGCTCACGTCGGTACATTTGGAGTCTATTGCAAGGGAAGAAAGAAGACAAGGTTATTTTCCTCACAACGCATTTCATGGACGAAGCGGATATTCTTGCAGGTAATGAGAGGATTTTTTAACTCTGTGCGTATGTGTATGTATGTATATACGTATGTATGGGTATGTATGTATGTATGTATGTATGTATGTATGTATGTATGTATGTATGTATGTATGTATGTATGTATGTATGTATGTATGTATGTATGTATGTATGTATGTATGTATGTATGTATGTATGTATGTATGTATGTATGTATGTATGTATGTATGTATGGCTATGTATGCATTGCTATGCATGTATGGCTATGTATGTATTGCTATGCATGTATGTATGTATGTATGTATGTATGTATGTATGTATGTATGTATGTATGTATGTATGTATGTATGTATGTATGTATGTATGTATGTATGTATGTATGTATGTATGTATGTATGTATGTATGTATGTATGTATGGCTATGTATGCATTGCTATGCATGTATGGCTATGTATGTATTGCTATGCATGTATGTGCGAAGTGATCAGCGCTTTTAAGTTTATGTGCGATCATTATACCAGTAGTTTCGTTCTAGAAACCACTGTAACTGTAACTGGATGAAGTTTTCGGGCTTTTTTAAGTAATCCCTTTACTCATAGCGCTCTGTATAGATTGTGTGACAATGACTCAAAATTAAGGGCATTTCTTTATTAGCTTATAGTCTTTGATTGCTAAGATCGACCTTTGTTCTTATCCAGCAGTCAAAGTGGTACAGTGAACAACAAATGTAACTTCCCATGTCTTTCGATCCACGGTCTTATGATAGATAGAAGATTTTACGACGAATTCATCTCACCATCTGTTTGACGGCGTTATTTTTCACTTCGAAGCTATTTATATTCTCCTTCCTTCCACAGTCTCATTTATTTGATGTGCACACTTGTTTGTATGTCAATGTTTTCTCACAGCAATTCACCTCACGGCAATCACCGTTCTCTCCCTGACAGCTTTCTCAAAAGCAGCCGCTTCTTTGGTTTTGGAATCGGCGTTTTGATTTCTGAACGAAGAAAGAATTTTTCTACATGCTCAGAGCGGATTTCACGCGTTCGCTGTCTAATTGGCTTTTTGCCATGCACGTTTCGCAACCAGGATCCTATGGTGGAAGCAAAGTGAAATTCCTCCTTCAGTTGCTTGCAATGCGACGCTGTTATGTGAATCATGACCTGTTTTCTATCCGCAGTAAAGGAAGCAGTTTTAGGCATTACGCAGGCCTGCCTAGGTTGTCTTTGAGACGCACATAATCCCCAACTGCTTTGCTCAGGCTGTTTTACGTTTCTCTTCCCAGCTCAGAGCGAAAATGCGTTGAGCTGTTAGGAGCTCTGCTTTTCAGCGTTGCCCTATCCTGTCCTTTCTTCTCAATGCCATATCTCTTGATTTTCTCATGCCGATATTTATGCAGCCTTACTGGTGCCGTGGCGTAGTGGTTAAGCACTCGGACTCACAGCACAGGGGTTGTCAGTTCGATTCCTCCATGTGTCACAATAGAAACGTCATCGGTGAGGAAGGCAACGGGAAACTACCTGATGAATTCCGCTTCCCTGGATAAACTCAGAGCCCCGTCTCTGGTTTCTGTTAGACTCAACATTGAGTATGCAATGCAGTTTATTTATTCTACAGCATGTGCAGTCCTCTCTAATTTTGGCTATTTCCATCGATCGATTTCTTGTGCTCAGTTTTTTTTATGTTTACTCAAATCTTTTCATCGGGAGTGAAGTTCTTTGTGAAACGCTTGCTTGTCGTTTTCTATAACCCAGAAAAATATGAATTTCTCGACACATTCTACGATCATGGGCAAGAGTTTAAGACGACAACGAAAACTTTCAGATTAGATGTAAATACTTAAAAAAGAGGCTGTAATAATTTACAATAACACAACGTGTTACAGGAAATTGTTCCATTGCAGTGTCCAAGAAGCTAAAACATTAAATAACAAATCATTTTTTCACTAGGAAGTAATTACTTAGTATTTCCACCCTTATTAGCGATAACTGCTTTCCTCTGCGGTGGCATTCTACCAACGAGATTTTGACAATATCCTGGTGTTCTTTCCTTTGCCCAAACCTCTATTATAGCAGCTTTTAAATCCTGCTGGCTTTTGTACTTTTCATCAGTTTCTCACACAATTAAACTTCGATGGTTTATAATAATTTTTTTTTCTAAAAAAAGGTTTATAATAATATGATAATAATAATCTACCATATTTATACAGGATAGCATTTTCAGTAAAGATGCTACTGCTATCACTAAGGGTCTTGTTAAAATTAAATTTTGTAAAGTAAAAGGTTCAATATTTCAAGAGATCGAGGTTAAAGCTGAAAACATGTACAGGGTTAAAAATTACAATACAGAAATCGCTAAAAATCTAAGTTTGGACCTTGCTGGATTCTTTAAAGCTCAAAGTAATTTTTCGGTTTGCAAGCCATTGGGTAGGTTTAACGGTAGCTTCTTTATTTCTAGATTACAAAGCTGTCTTGACGAAAGGAAAGCTCCGCTGTGCAGGCTCATCTCTCTACCTTAAAAGTCGCTTCGGTGTGGGATATCACTTGAGGTAAAGTCAAGTTTTTTCTACCAGCTCGGTTGCTTGCAATGAATTTTCTTATTCAACGAGTGCGACCTAGCTAACAATGGCTAGGAAGTCCGTGACGAATTGCAACTGGCAATGTCAAGACCTTTGACCTCAATTTTGACCTTGCTTCTACGCCTCGAGCTGATATGTTGGGCGTCAGGATAGCCCAGTGGTGGGATTCTTGCCCTTTGATCTGATGGTTAGTGGTTCGAATCCACCCACAGCTAAGCTTTCACTTAGAGTGAGGAGATTGGGTAGCTCTGTATTTCCAGGCGTATGAATCACGAGGTGTGGTCACATCGAGAGGAAGCAACTGGATAGGCAAAAAGCTTCTCAGTGCACATTTACAATTTATATGTCTACCCCAAACGCAATTTTAATGCGCTGTCTCTATACTCTAGTGACGTTGATAATTCCTGTTTGCAATACATGACTTGCCAATGTTTATATGTTATGGTCTACCACGAATTATATTTTCTTGTTTTATGTCAAAGCTTCTTCAAGTCGATTTAATTTTGTCCATTTTTTCCTAAAGCATGGTAACAGAAGATAACTGTGATAGGTCAATCGTATCTGAACTTGTCAAGAGTCGAATTCCTGAAGCTGAGATGTCTCGGTCCCATGGCAAAGAGCTTTCGTTTCGATTGCCCATGAAGAATGTCAGCCATTTTCCAGGTAGTTGCTTATTTCTGATAGTCGCAGCTCTATCTTGAATGTAAGGCCTGGCACACTCTTGAGCTAGCAGCCGAGACGAGCGCCACGCATGACCATTCGCCTAGGCTGTTTCATGAATTGTGCGGCGGCCTTTTCTCTGGTTTTAGTCACGTAAGCTCTTGGTGCAGGATATTCACATGCAGGCAAGACGCTATCTATAAAGAATTCCGGTATTTTTTGCATTTTTCGTTTTCTTTCTAATTTAGATTTTCCTTTGCTGTTATCAAGCACGGAAAAGCTATCCTCATTGATAAGCCTCGTGATCCTTCCTCTCCATGTGTCCCTCCGCGTGATTCCTACGCCTGGGATTACAGAGAGTTTGCGGCTCTCCTCGCTCTAAGCGAAATGTTAGCTGAGGGGGGATTCGAACCACTCACCATGGAGTCTGTGAGCAGGGGCTTTGCCTACGAATCCCCCTGGGACAGAGCGGTTCTTGCCCTTGTCCCATGTGCCCAAAAGCACCCCTCCCCGGAATCGGGCTGGCGTCTAACCCGTAAGGAGAAGAAGGAGAAGGAGACGGTTTCACCAGTCCTGGCGAACAACCTTGTGCATCCTATCACCGAGTGTAAACGATTTGTCCTGTTGTGAACGTCTTTCGACAGCTCTTTACGTCTTTCGACAGCTCTTTTCGCTGCTCTGGAGAGTGAAAATGACAGCAACGAGCCTTGCGCCGCGTCTAAAATCGGCGTAGCAAATTACGGGGTGTCCATGACCACAATGGAGGAAGTCTTCCTGAAACTTGACGACGACAGCAACAATACTGTTCATGAGAATGCTGGATACCTTCAGTCGGCAGAATCTACACAGGACTTGGTGGTTGATGATGGAGTAAAACACGAGAATCTATCCTCAAACGATGTCCGCATAAATCTGACTGAATTTAGCAGCAGTCAAAAGCTTGATTGGATGAAGATACTATGGTTGCAGCTGACCGCTCTGCTTGAGGTAAAATTTCACGTATTTCTCTATCCAGGTCTTGCATTTTCTATCTGGCTGTTTCGCACGATTTCTATGATCATGTCTCTCTTAATTATATAGAAGACTAATCTCAACGCAAATGTTCTTTTTCGTCAAGGAAAAGCTGCCGCACCTTTTACGTGGTATTCGGTAAAGTAAAGCACCCATCATGCATTTATTAGTTTAGTTAAATTATCTCCTGAATGCTTGGATAACAAGAGAATAATGGAGATGGACTTCTCAGAAGCTTATGATTGCCTACCGCACGACCTGTTGATAGCAAAACTTACGCAGCCTAACAACTTTGCACTCGCTAGCCTCCCCCCGTTTATTCCAACCCCCTCGCTTATTATGTATCTTTTAAATTTCGGACCCCCTCTGCTTCTGTGGCACATGCTTCCTGTTATTCAAAGCTAGAAGGAGTGTGCTTGTTTGTTTTAAATAGAATTGTATTAACTATGACTAACGCAACCTTGACAGATGAAAATGCTCGCTTGCCAAAGCATACTCGCGTTCCTTCTCAATCGAGGTGGGATGTCAGATTTTTTTGATAACACGTGCGTTTCACTGCTTCCTAGGTACGATTTTGGATGACCATTCGAAGCCCCATGAAAATCATTTTCCAAGTTATCATCCCCCCAATTTTCGCTATTGTCGGTCTGGTGCTGATGAACCAAACGTCATCGGCTGCAGATGCGGCTGTTGTCAAGAATCTACCTTTACCACCTTCGCTCTATGTTGCCCAAGATGGTCCCGTTGGAACGAAGAACACTGAAATTCTGTTCCAAAGCAACACGCCAATTGACGAAATTTTGAGTGCTGCTAACGCCTCGATGTTGAAATACAAGGTTGTGGATGCGATAAAAAATGCGAAACCGTCACATGATATCGGGTATGATGTCATCAATTTCACCGCAGTCGGCAGTCAGGTGAGATAATTCGCAATAATGGCATTTTTACCACGAAGTTTGTTTTTAATCAAGCCATAGGTAGCTGTTGCGTCAGGATAGAATGCTGGGTTTTTATAGGGGAAGTTAAGGCGCGAGGTCTCGACCTGGTCACACCAAGACTTGAGAATGGTAGATGCTGCTTTCCTTTTTGGTATTCAGAAATTTGGGGGAGTGGGGTTGGAGTTCAACATGCAACGATACCAGGTGGCCCACCCCTAACTCTAGCATTAGTTTTTCTGGCACAGCTGTGTCGCCCAAACTGGAGATGGAACGGAGATGGGGGCCGTCTTCGCCACCCTATTCATTAAAGCGTCAAGGAAAGAAGCTTTGGATTGTAAGGTGTAGATGATAATAATTGTCATACGTACGGAATCGCTAATGCCCTGTAAAGCTGACATCGATTTAATGACGGCTGCTCAGTGTCCTTAAACTCTATCTTCGGGGGCTGGTTAGTCTCAAGTGCTCAAAATGATCTTCAGCATGACCGGGCTCTGTTTCTGCTTCTGTTTAAGAAAGAAATGCGTCACAGGGATGGCAAAAATTGTACGTGCCACAGCTGCACATAGCAAATCTTCTTCTCTTTTCTTTTGTTGATCCTCTACCCTTTTGTTAATCCTTTAGTCTAGCCCACTATCGTAAAAATGTGTATTATTTTATATTGTAAATAAATAATTGGTCTTAATTAGTATTTAACTAGAAAGCCAAATCAACTGTAAAAATGTTTTTGATTATTGATGATTTATTATTGAGTATTGATTACCTCTGTACAAATTCCATTCCTTACCATCCAATGACAAATGTATACATCTTATTATTTTTCAGGCAACATACGTTGTTCGATATAACGATAGCAGTCTGTATTCGATCCCAGTTGGGCTGAATACTATGAGCAACATGGCGCTGAGAATGGCCATGAAAAAAGCAGGGATATCTTACAATGGTAGATTAAACCCCATTAGAGCCAATTCCAAACCATTCAATTCTCTGAAAGTTCCCTGGGTTTATGATCCGAATTCATTCAACGCCATTCTCCTTCTTGGTCTGACTTTTGCACTGCTGCCATATGGATTTGCAATCGAAATTGTCAAGAATAGACAGGTATTTAGTGTGTTATCATTTTTGTAATTGATCGAATGATCGATCGATGAGTCACTAATGAATGAATCACGAAGTGGGGAGGGACGAACGAACGAACGAACGAACGAACGAACGAACGAACGAACGAACGAACGAACGAACGAACGAACGAACAAACGAACGAACGAACGAATGAAGGAAGGAGTGAAACAAAGAACAGGCCGGCGACCAAAGAAGAAAAGAAAATAGGAACTAACGAATGGAAGTACGGACGAAGGAAGGAAAGAAGGAAGGAAGAAACGACTGAAGGAACGAATGAATGAACAAAGGAGATAGCGAATGAATTGACGAATGAACGAAGGAGTGGGCGAAGGAACTAATGAGTCAGTGATCAAATGATTGAGTAAGCGACTGAAAAATAGGTTGAAGAGTGGATGAATTCAGTGATAAATGATAAAAAAAGTCAATTATGGAACGCCCTTTTTAAAGCAGGTCTGACTGAAAGATTTATCTCCCTAAATGAAACCAATGAAATGAAGAATCTAATGAATAAATGAATGAACGAACGAATAAATGAACGAATGAATGAATGAATGAATAAATAAATAAATAAATAAATAAATAAATAGATGAAGGATGATAGAAGAAGTGCTCAGAGAATGAGATAAACTGACTGGAACGAAGGATTTCCATAAATGATTCCAATGAAAAAATGAAGAATCGAATGAATGAATGAATGAATGAATAAATGAATGAATAAATAAATAAATAAATAAATGAATAAATAAATAAATAAATAAATAGATGAAATATGATAGAAAAAGTGCTCAGAGAATGAGATAAAGTTGAATGGGACTTGGAGCGAAGGATGGTATCATAAACCCGACGTTCATGCTTTCTTGTGCGTGACGACACGTCTTTCAGTGCCTGCACGTTCTGATTTTGCAATAAATATATTCATGACAATGATTTTGATAGGATGGGCTGCGTCATCAGCTTCGAGTATCGGGTGTTAATCGTCTCATCTACTGGCTTCAATTCCTCTTCGGTGACCTCCTATTGTATGTCTTCCCAATTGTCGTCATACTCATTCTGGTGGCCGCCTTCGACGTGAAGGCATTCAACAACCCCGCGGCATACGGTTGCTTGGTCCTGTTGCTATTGCTGTACAATCCTGTTGCATTGCTATTCTGTTACGCTGTCTCGTTCGCCTTCAATAAATGGGAGACGGTGCAGAACGTTCTAGCCACCGTTCTGATATTTGTAAGTGAATTTGAATAAATATTCCTTCTCATCTCTCGTAGCACAGTTATTTAATGCTGGAATAATTTTTACTTTCATATCTTGTAAAAGTCTTTCGTGTTTTCATATCTTTTCTTGTTGTGATTGTATAAGAGTTATTAAGATCCGGATCCAAACGATTAGATATGGCTCGATTTGATTCAATATGAATCGGTACAACTCGATACGATAAGATTTGTTGCGATACAATGTGATTCCATCTGATTCGATACGATTCAATTCGATACGATTCAATTCGATACGATTCAATTCGATTTGATGCGATACGATGCAATGTGATTCGATATGATTGAATACGATGTAGCAGGATATGATAGGATTAATTATGATGCAAAATGATTTGATGTGATTCAACACGATGGAACGTGATCTGATATGACTTGATAGGTATGATAATGTATGGTAGCATTTGGTACAATAATGTCCATTAGGTGTAAATCGAATCTGTGAAATACTGTGAAATAAAGTAAGATGCGATTTTGTGGAAAGTTGTTGCCATATTTCCGTATCATACAAAATATGGTAGAATGCGAGACCTTTTTTAGTGAATTATATTGAGGAAAGGCCACGGCAACATATGCGAAGCCCCAACGATGGAAGAAAGAAAAAAGCGAAAGGCTGAGAGAAGAGGGATATCAGATCAAGTTTATTGATCATAGATTTGAAAAAATGGCAAGTTGTAGGATTCAGGAAAGCAAGAAGGCAAGACGTTCCATAAATTGCACGTTCTAGGGATGAATGATGATTTATGGGATAGAGTTCGCGTAATAGGCAGGGAAGCTTGGAAAAAGATGCAGTACTGTACCACAAATCACAATATTAAGTGATTTTTCCCGCATCATTTAATGTAATATAACGTTATGTCTATTGCAGGCGGCGATAGGGCCTTATATTGGGGTCTCCATTGGAGATATGGCATCTGGCAGTATTGAAGTGGACGAAGTTGTTAGCATCGTGCATATTGTGCTGTTGATATTGGATCCTCCTTATGCTGTGATGGGGGGAATGTACTACATAACAAGGGTTTGTTTTCTTTTCGATCTGTATGTATGCAGTCGATTGATCTTTTTGCACTGTAAGTCGCATTTAGTATTTTAATGAGATACAGTCTGCGTAGACATTCGATTAAAGACGCCTCGAAGCAAGACGCTCAGAACCCATCCATTGCTAAGTAACGTGGAGCTCCATGTTATCACAGTTTCGGTCGAACGGCGAAGGACTGTGCCTCTTTACGTTCGCGGTAGAACGCGGTAGAACGCGGTAGAACGCGGGAGTTCTTCCCAAGGTGGAGCACCAGGTCCAGCAGCAGGTCCCACCGTCATGTCCCTGACAATTCACCCCACTTGTCTGGTAAATCAAAATGTGCCAAACATGAGCTGAGTTTGGGAGGAATGGCATCGTACCCAGAACCTTGATATTCTCAGACGAACGCTCTGCAACAGGCCTGCAGCTAATTTTCATTTCTTTCAAGAATATTCACCACCTCTCTGTAATTCAAGTTCGGGGAAGGACGGGGACAGGAAACTGCTCGCTACGATTGTCAAATGTTTTTTTAATGCTTGGTAACATCACATAAAACAGCAAACCCCCGGTTTTCTTTCCATGCTTTAAGCTTTGAGAACTTCTCCCCTCAAACCAAGTTTTCGTTAAGACGTCAAATTTCTCATCAGGTTTGGAGGGTTGAATCAATACTGTCACAAAATAATGACGTCAAAATTCCAGCTGGAAAGTACTTTGAGCTGTCATTGTCCAATGGATATCCAGTCACGTTGCTTGTTGTGAGTAGATCTGCATTTATACATCTTGCATTACTATGAAGGGCAATACAATCCAGTAAAATACAGTGGTGGCCAGAAGTGTTAAGACAGCAAAAAAATCAAATTGTTAAGAAAATCTATATTTTACAGAGGATTCAAGTTATTATTACAGCACACATCAATGTAAATATGCAATACAGTACTCAGTACTTCGTATGGAATCCTCTGTTTTTTCAGTACAGTACAGCGCAGTACAGTGCAGTACGGTACAGTACAGTAAAGTACAGCCAAGCGCAGTCAAGTATAGTACAGTTAAGTACAGCAAATAGAAGTACAGTACTTTACAGTGCAGTACAGTATTGTACCATATTAGCACAAAGCAGTGCAATTTTCTATTTGAAACTGACGAATCATCCTTGCAATCATTAACTGTGAGTTCAATTCTCGTTTCAGCTCGTATTTCAGTTGTTCTTTTACTCATATTTGGTTGCTGTTCTTGATTGCTGGAGTGCCGGAGGAGTAAAGCTCTTTCCATTTAGCTTGTGTGGATCAAAGTAAGTCTGTTAATGTTCAGTTACAGCGAAAAGAGTCGCTGGCTACCTGTAGTTCCAGGCGTATGAGTCTGTACGTGTGGAGGAAGGACCCAGGTGCTGCTTGATAAGCAAAAGCTTGCCAGTGTCCCTAAGTCTACCTTCTCATGTTAGGGAGAAGTTAGAAAGGGAAATTACACCTGGAAGTTAAACCTGGATCTTCATGTGAAAGCAACAGATCTAGCAACATTTGCAGGAAGTAACCTATCAACCATAGAAAGAGTAGACAATTAAGTCATGGATACTAAACCATCTTAATGCAACTGTTTAAGGTATTTTTGATAAGCCTAAATTCTTAAGAAGTAAAATTTTCACCCCTTTTTCTGTTCAGTTAGAGATTGTTTTGTAGCCAAGCGGTTATTCATGCTTGAAGCTAATACTTACTTGGGATCAGATCCGTTAAGATTTCCCGGTTTTGTGTGAATTGTTTACTTCCTCTTCAACTTCCAGGAAGGGAGCCAGTGCATCCAAAGTCGATTCCGCATCTGACGCAGATGAGGATGGTGACACCAATGATGATGTCAAAGCGGAAATGGTGAAAGTCAAACGACTTTGTGAAGAAGGAAAGCAGTCGGAAAGAGCCGTTATTGTCGAGGTGAGCTCCTATTGGCTTCGAATGTTGCTAGCTACTGTGTCGACGCTTGGTAGAATTCTTTTGAAGTTTTACATCGAAAGAGATCTTTAAGTTCTTTACCGATGTATTGGCACCAAAGATGGAGGAAATGATTTATGCCAACAGTAACTAAAATACCTTTAATCGACGAGGTGGAATAGACTTGAGGATTACTAGTCGCTGCAGATGGTATCCTCTTAAGCCTATCCTGCACTACCAGGCTGGTAATGTAGAAGAAGAGCTGAGAAATGGAACCCATCCTACTCTCGCCATGGCCGTCAGTTTTGTCAATTGCAAGCCTCTTGGTTTATTATAAAAGTCACAGTCTTATTGTTGAGCTTTATCAGCAGCCCTAGGTATTTATGGCTGAATTGTTTCGAATTTCCTTAACGGTCCTTTCTATTTTTCCCAGGGGCTGAGAAAGAGTTTCAAGAAGAAGAAGGTGGTAAATAACATCTTCCTTGACGTAGAACGCGGTGAGATCCTTGGCCTTCTAGGCCCAAACGGAGCAGGAAAAACAACAGCTATGAATGTTATGACTGCAGACTACACCTCGTCAGCTGGAGAGGTTTGTGCGCTTTTTTCGAGTGCTTCTTTTCATGTTTTATTCCGTTCGAAAATATTCATTCTTTTCGCTTTTTACGTTTTTCTGAGGGTCGACGAACGTCTCTCGAATTTCTTTTCGGACGTTTATATCATGAATCCACGCGATTCCGAGATTTTTCTAAGATTAGCCCGAAAAGTAGCAATAACCTAGCTTCGTTGAAAACGTAAAACCGAGTCCCTTTCTCCAAAGCAGTGGCAAGGAGCACCCTGTTAGAGATGTACTACCATCTTGAGGCACGGTATGGTGAGATGGATTCCTGTTCTCACCGCACTTGCCCCTAGCTTAACGCCAACTACCATTGAGTAGCATCTGGATACATATTTGGCAGAGTTCTTTCCTTGCCTTCTCCTTCCTTCCCAAACCCTGCAACTTTCCATCTTTCAAATCTAAGATCAATAAACTTGATCTGATCTCCCTATCTTCTTAGCCTTTCACTATTTTCTTACTTCCATTGTTGGGGCTTTGTTGTGGCCAACATGGTCTTTCCCCAACATAACTCACTAAAAGAGAAACAGTTTTTTAAAGCTTCATTTTGATATATAAGATGAACATACAGATACAAATCTCTCTAATGATAGGTAATTTGTATTCGGCTGACCTAATTACAGGTATTTCTAGTGAAAAGAAATGAATGGGTAAGTGAATAGCGAAAAGGAAAAAGAACAGGAGAAAGGCAAATGATTTTGATAAGAAGAGCTTAAGGATGAAAGAAAACTGTTAGTAGGATAGAAGGTCTGGGTTAGTCCAGAGGTTTGTTGCGCATGCAGAATATGTAATAAGTTGTGCGAATAATAATAATAATAATAAATCGAATTTTTATACAGGATTTATCCATCAGTGCAGTAATGCACTGTCATCATAGAGTCCTGTTCCTAAAACGAAATGAAAGAAAAGAAGCGATCACGAGGGTGCCTCGATCCTGAAACCCAGAGTACGGTAGACTTGTGCTCCAACCACTACACCAGCTAAATCTTATGAACTTGGTTATAATTTGAAAAAATGGCAGAGGTTTTATGAAACGATTTTGAGATGAATAATATTTTAATGGCGATACCTTCTTCTTTGATTGGGAAATTGCAGCATCGTGGATCGGCACATGGGATTCTTTCTCTGTTCTGAAAGACAACTACTGCTTGGTCTGACGTCATTTTATCTTGTGATAGCATGAAGAAGTGGATTATAATCATGAGACGATATGCAGTTCGTTGAGCTGCGTTCACTCACTCACTTCCCCTGCAGCTGTACTGCTTCTACTGTTTAATGGACTCACCGATGTGAAATGTGAAATGTCCTTTCTGCATCTTCATGACGTTCAGAGTCGGATTTTCATGTTTGGGCGTCTTTCCTATCACCGATCTCTTTAGCCCATATTTAACGACGTTTAGAAAATGCACAGGTCCATTCTACCTCTGGAGCCTATCGGGTGGCTTTGTCTGCACTTTAGATCACAGCGGTGTAGTGGTTCAGCATGCGGACTCACAACACAAGGGTTGTGAGTTCGAATCCTACATGCGTCACAGTAAAAACGCCTTTGGTGAGGAGGCAACCGAAAACCACCTCATAAGATTAACATCCTATAAAAAGCTCAGAGCCCTGTCTCTGGTTTCTGCTACGCTTGAAATGGAGTATGCTAAACACCATTGATGAGGAAGGCAGCGGAAAACCACCTCATGAAATTCACTTCCCTAGAAAAACTCAAGGCCTTGTCTCTGGTTTCTGCTACGCTTGAAATGGCGTATGCAACGCAATTTTATAGATCACAGCACTAAATGAATGAATGAATTTCCTTCACATGGGCTCCATCGATGCAGTCTCTCTTCTGTTCATGTGGCTTTGTTTCAACCCAGTTGTGCACACTTTCGGGGTCATTGTTTTGTCTTGCTCAACAGTTTCTTACTGGAGTTTCGCTTTGTTTCAGGTGTTTCTCAGTGGCTACAGCACAACGACTGACCTTTCTAATGCACTCTTCAACCTGGGATATTGCCCTCAAGCCGACACACTTTGGGAGTTAGTCACCCTAAAGCAACATCTCAAGTGCTTTGCTTTGATAAAAGGCGTTGCAAAGGACCGAGTGGATAATCTAGTTGAGCAGTAAGTCTTTATGTCAAATATTCAATTTTATTTTGGACAATTTTGGCGGCCGGTAGCCTTGCATTTTGGATTTATAACTGTAAGATATATGGGCCAAAGACGATGGCGTTAGTCTATATAAAAATAAGCTCGATTTCAAATAGAGTTGTTGTTGTTAAAAAGGACCTAAAGAGAGGTTACATCTTTGATCGCATGATCTGGCTATATCGCTGTTTATCTCAATTGTTTATAAATGGATTGGTTTAGCTGAATATCTAACATAACGTCAAGTATTTTTGACGTCCAGTCTATATTGAATCACTTTTTACAATTCTAAGACAAGCCAAGCTGTTAAATTGCTTAGCAAAATGACTCGTACCCCCTTCGACATCCAGTCCTTTTAACAAATATGGCGTTCAGTAACTGTAGCATCTGGTCAATTCAAACTCCGGTCCATGTATCTTTTGGGCATTTTACTTATACTGTTTCTTTGTTTCTTAGCTATATGCAAGCTCTAAGGGTGACTGAGCATGCGGATACAAAAGCAAAGGATTTGTCCGGTGGCACGAAAAGAAAGGTAATTTGTATGAATATCTTACGAAATCTATTTTTCTTCTTGATTCTTGTCCATTTCAATTTCTTCAAGCTAATTGTATTTGTAATGCATTCCACCTCCAGCCTCTATCTATCTTTTAACTTTCATGTTTAAACCTCTTTCGATCCTTTAATTGCTCATCTAAGTTGCACTCATCCTCATGCAATTTGCGTAGTTATTTTGCGTGACCTTTAACCCTAACATATCCTTTAACCCAATAGCGCAAGAATTTGTTTTCTGTAAGGGGTTAACATGTAGCATGCTTTTGACCGAGTAGTGTCTTAGATAACAGTTAAGAGTGCGTACAGATGTGAGTTTGAATTGAAGGTAACGGGAACTATGTCATAAAGGTCCACTTCCCTATGAACAATGCTGTCTCTTGTTGCTGCTGTGTGCACGGCGAGTATGGTTAACACTATCGATTAAGATGCTAATTTGTAACCACCTCACCAATTTCCATTCCCCCAAAAAGCCCGGTACCCTGGCTCTGATTTTTGCTAAGTTGCAACTCGAGTATGTTGCATGTCCCTTAAGGATTATGATTTGTTTGTCTTCACCCTCGCATGACCTCTTAAAGCGAACCCTCACCTTCACTTGAACCCTTCAGTTGAGGTCTCAGGGTGACTGTCTGAAGTTCAAGTTGACTCTCATACTCCACGCAAGATTCTGGGAGCACCTTGTTAAAGATGTATCATCCTGAGGCACTGCATAATGAGATGGGTGGACAGTGCCTTTCCTTGCCACTTGTTGCCCCCAGCCTTACGCCAAGTACCCATTTACTGCTGGGTGGACAGAGACCAGGAATCTAAAGCGGGGCATGACGCACAAGGCATGTGCTCTTCCAACCATCTCACTCTTCCTCCATAAATTGTCAATATGGTATATACTCTTCAAGGTGGTGTAATGTTAGTTGAGTTCACTGATTTAATAGCGTTTGTAATCTACCATCAAGTTCTAAAATTGACGAGATCGAAGAAAAGGAGAAAGAAGAAAACAAGTAGCTGAAAATGAGAGAGATGAATGGGAATAATCCTCAGGAGAGCCAATTCATCAACCTTTGCTGTATAAGTTAAAGATGATATAATGTTTATCGTTCTTTGTTGTTAAAATGTTTCAAAGTGCTTATTCTCTGCTTTGCAGCTCTGTTTCTTGATAAGCATGTGTGGTCACCCAAATGTTGTTCTTATGGACGAGCCCTCAACAGGAATGGATCCGGCTTCGAAAAGATTCTTATGGTATGTAGAGTCAAAAGGGCTATTACCATGTGGTGGTATGGTTCCATGACGTATCGAGTCACAGCCAGTATCAGTAGGAAGACGAAGCTTTTTAGAAGCATCGTTAATTCTTCGTAATGATTTTGTAGAGCTCAGATATCGTTTACATCTTCAAAGGGATAAAAGTTCAACCCTTATTTAGTTTCATACTATTTGTTTAGTTGCTAATATCATTTTGGAAATATTTCATTGAGTGAAGGAAAGGGATTTTTGACACAGCATGCTCTCCAACAGGAACATCATTAGCAAGAATGTAACTGGAGACCATGGCGCCATTTTGACCACTCACTCTATGGAAGAAGCTGACGCACTGTGCACGAGAGTTGGTATTCTTGTCAAAGGAAGACTCAGGTATGCCCAGGATAAAGATGCATGAGGATTTGATTAGATGTTTTGCAGTAAGAATTACGTTAAACTACATAGCATAACGCTACCTTGAATCTGATGGCTTGGCAATTCATCATTAGAATCATCGTCATAGATTGAGTCAGCATCACATATTAAGTCGTATTAAAATTCCTTACATTAAATTGCGTTCCATTTCATTACATTAAGATATCTTGTGAAACATCGTTAAGTATAATGGAAACCTTTTCTTCAAATTCAATTCAAACTACGATCAAAAACCTCTTTGATACATAGGTAGTTTGAAATTGGCTTACCTGGCTTAGGGTTTACAATGTAAAACTAATACATAGTAAATAACAAAATGAATCTAAACACATTTAAAAGTGATTTAATTGATATAATGGGCTGTTCTAATAGGGAAGAGGATCATGATTGGTCCTTAATTTCAGCTAAAATAAACACGCAACATTGCATGTATATTTGTTTATCTATGTAGCAAATAATGTATATCTGTTTATCTATGTAACAAATAATGGATGATTGTTTATCTATGTAACACAATGCAACACAATGGAAGGTAATTAAATGCAAGGTAACATTTCCCAACGCAATTTGATATAAGTTAAGATTTGCATTATATCAAATTTGATTGAAATATGCTACATTGCATTTTGTTACATTTTATCACATCGCACTAAATTGCATTTTGTTACATCAAGATGTGTTGCATTATATCAAATCAAATTCTCTTCTTCTTGTATCGTGAGATGTTCAAGCCGTAGATGAAATCTTCTTCAAACGTCTCCATTGCTTTCTGTCCCTAGCTTGCCGGCTAAGTTCCACTACACGCCTGGCTCCCATTCCTCTGCACACCAGTCCAGCAACAAATGACATCAAGCCATGTCGTATTGGATTAAAGTTACATGACATTAGATAACATCGCGTTATATTCCATTAAGATACATTTCACTACATTACATATGTTGCAACTCGCCAAGTTACATTGCATTTCCTTAGACCAGGGATCTCAAACTCAATTTGTCTGGGAGCCGCTGGAGGCAGACTCTGAGTGAGGCTGGGCCGCACCAGGTTTTCCACAAGAAAGGGTCTGACCCCAATGCTCTCAACTGTCTTCATTTTTATTCTAAGACGCGGGCCAAAAATTATCATCCTGCGGGCCGCGAGTTTAAGACCCCTGCCTTAGACTATGTTGCATTTTATTGCCGTGAGTTGTATGTGAGAGTTCTCTTAGACACTCCCTTGATCTTTATTCTATGATAAGTCTTTTTATATCATCATATTCTTTTTATGTCTTTTCATATTTTATATCATCGTAATGCAATAAATCATGGCATAGTAATGCCTTGTATTTCAGATGCATCGGCACAACGCAAGAGCTGAAAAGTAACTATGGAGGAGGATACTCATTGGAAATCAAAAGTGTGATAGATGACGTCGTAGCGTTGGAGGACAGAATTATTAGGTAAAGTTAGCGATTGAATCGGCCAGTTGTTAATTATACGACTGGTGGTGTTTTGTTGTGATTGTCAATTTACAGATTGAGCTTTGGCTAGGATACGCTGTGGGAAGGGATATTCTGTGTCGACTCTCCTCGTTGTCAAATGTATCTCCGTCACGGGCTAAGCCTTTTTGGAGGTTCAATTTGTAGATAGGCTGTAGGAGTTGGAGTAGAGGATCGAACCGTTGAGCGCGCTATCGTTGAGCGTGTACCTTCTCACGGAGCTATCCTGAAACCTTGACATGATTTGTTTTTCCTTTATAAGGGATTGACTAAAAAATCAACTACCAAATGTGTTAGCCCATAAATGCTAGCCTTCTCTCGTCTGCTTGTTTTTTACTTCGTTGCATCTCTATTTGCAGTAAATCTTTTTTTTTAGTGGGTTATGTTGAGGAAAGGCTATGGTGGCCTATACAAAGCCCCAACATAGGAAGAACAAAGAAAGTGAAAGGCTAAGAGGATAGAGAGATAAGATCAAGTTTATTGATCTTATATTTGAAAGATGGCAAGTTGTAGGACTCAGGAAAGCAAGAAGAAAGCAAGATGCTCCATAAATTGCATGTTCTTGGGATGAATGATGATTTGTGAGATAGAGTACATGTCATACAAATGTCAATTTAATTTACAGGATCCAAGAATTTATCAATGATATGTTCCCAAACGCCGTTGAATCCGAACGGTTTGCTGCCAGACTCACGTACAAAATTCCGAAAGACGATGTTGGACGGTTGTCTGAGATATTCCAAAAGTTGGAGAAAGGTAAAGCACCAGTTGAATGAAGTCTTCCTTTCCAAAGGGCTGTGTCTTGATCGAGCAAGTAGCACCATTAAATTTACGGAATTCTATTAATCTTACAATAGGTCGCATGCGATTTGCGATATTCGAATGGACTGGAAATGGGCCTTAAAGCAATAGATCGCATGCGATTTGCGATCTGCGAATGGACTGGAAATGGGCCTTAAAGCAATAGATCGTGTGCGATTTGCGATCTGCGAATGGACTGGAAATGGGCCTTAAAGCAATAGATCGCATGCGATTTGCGATATTCGAATGGACTGGAAATGGGCCTTAAAGCAATAGATCGCATGCGATTTGCGATCTGCGAATGGACTGGAAATGGGCCTGAAAACAATAGATCGCATGCGATTTGCGATCTGCGAATGGACTGGAAATGGGCCTTTAGGGTGTGGTTGTGTCGGGGGAAAGGGCAAAGAACTGCCTGGCAGTCACAGGTTGTCCATGCCTGAAATTCGCAATGCTTTAAAATGTTAATTTTAAGAAGATGGAAAGCAGTAATATGCCATTCGTGATACGACAGTGTCCGGTGTTTGTGAAGGCGTTATTAATGAAAAGCAAATATTCGTTATGACTTTCCATGTGTTTGTAGGTCCTGGGTGCAATCCCACACTCGATCCCACATCTGTAGCATCTATAACGTAGCGTAACCGGCCTCGACCTAGCAGGGACCTGGCGTAAAGCTGAGGGTATATTTCAGCAAGGTAAAGAGCTGCAGTGGTGTCGTGGCTGGGGGCCAAGGGGGGCTGGGGGTCAAGGGGGCTGGGGGGTCAAGGGTTGCCATTGCCCCCCTTTCAAATATTGACTGAAAAGTTTCAGAATCTAGTGAAGGGTAATAATCTCTTGCGCATGTACTTGGCCCCCTCTGAGACCGAGGTCGCCCCTGAAGAGCTGAAATCCCTACCTCATATCGAGCACGGAACTTAGCAAAACTTTTTCATTTTGATGATATCGTCTTAAATTTTCAAGCTTCTTTTCAAGCTGTTGTGAAAATGTTGATAAATGTCGCTTACACAGACATATCTTGTAGCAATGCATAAATAAATCGTGTAGCCACATATAGATATATTTCCTAGCCTTGACTAAATATTTTTTTCTTCTAGGGAAATGCGATCTTGGCATTGAGGAGTACAGTTTTAGCCAATCTACCCTGGAGCAAGTGTTTTTAGAATTCGCAAAAGAACAAGATGAAGATCTAAAAGATGATGGCAAGGATGGAGCAGACCAACCACGAGGAAGCATTGTTGCCTAGGCCGATAGCGCCATCTTGATTCAAGCAAGTAAACGAATCTTTTACCTTTAATGTGTCCAATGCCGCTATGCTATCACGCCCCGTTCTATTTTGAGTTACTGCAGCATTTTCATCATAGCCGTTCATAATTGTTTTTTTTTAAAGTATAGGGGTTTTTTAAATCAGATTTGATTAGCAGTAAAATATGTCTTCATTCAGGTAAATGTTATCTATTTAAGAAATCTTTACATTATCTAACGTTTCATGCATCTCCTTTCCACCTTTTTGTGCGTTTCATGAGGAAAGCAATATCCAGTGTCTGTTTAATGTCATTAGTGTCTTACCTCAGTTTTCATCCTAAAACAATCAATGCTTTCTATGCCAAACTGAACTTCCCGGGCCTTCGAAAACTCTGCTTGTTTCCTTTGGATGAGAGTTGAAGTGGTGTTGTGAACTTCTGCGCATTTTACAACCATTCGTTCTGCTGATTATCCCTCTCCCCCCGCAAATAAGACTGATATACAGTCATGGTTAGAAGGTAACTCAAGCATGTGAACGTGGGTTTCTCCTACAGACGAAAAGCATTAATGCATACTTAAGTACGATTTGTCATCATGAAAATGCCCCGTGCTCTGTTTTTCTTAAATGCTCTATGCATCCTTTCACAGCTAGTTTTCGGAACAGCAAAGCCGTTATTTTCATGTGTCGTCCTGGTCTGTCCTTGATTTGACCAAATCTCCCCATTCATCATGTGCTTCACTGTGTTCTACATTCGTAGAAAATTTCGCATAAGGATGATGACTTCTGACTGCTCAAAACCCAATCAACTATTAATTAGAGACTTGTTTTTCAGATTGACAGGAGCAGTTTTCGTAGTCATCAGCACCAGCTGAAGGTCCTGGGCTCGAGACACGCTCGTGCGCGTTTCCCTCCCCCCTCCCTCCCTCCCTACTTACCTCCCTTCCTCCCTCCCTCTATCCACCCACCAGTAAATGCCGACTCGGTGTAAACCTGGGGGTACAGTGTGCTGAAGAGGCAACTGGTAACCCTTCCTCACAATGCCATGGCTTAGGATGATATCTCTCTAACAAGGTGCTCCTCTAATCTCGTTTCGAGGATTCAACTCTATTTCCATTTCCCCTTCAGGTTAAATCAATATCACTTTACATCACTTTACATCACTTATTTTAGGCTTTCATAGCAACTTAAAAATCTTGCAATTTACCGCTTTTCTAGATATTATTTTATTTCAATGCTTAACGACGTTTACTTATCTTACATATTTCATTCAATTTTAATATCTAACACTCACAAATAGCCTATAATCGAGAAATGATTGCCTCCAATCTTTTTTTTTTTTTTTTTTTTTTTTTTAGTGGGTTATGTTGAGGAAAGGCCATGGTGACCTATACAAAGCCCCAACAAAGGAAGAAAGATGAAAGAATCTTGAATTGTATATGTTGTTAATTTATAAACTGGCTTATATCAAACTGCATATAGAGATTGATTTGAATTTTTTTTCAGAAAATATTAATTAGAAATATAGACGCAGAAGCAAGAAAAAATTCGTTGTAAGAATGAACATCAAATCATGATTTTTGCTTCCTTTTCTTACTTTGGTATGTAAGTTGACTCTACGATGCCGTTACCCAGCAGTTTCGATTTGGTGCACGTCACTTTGATGTTCGCCTTTGAATCTGGGAAGAGACGTATACCAGAGCCAATAATGATGGGAATAGTGGATATTATATACTCGTCAACTAGATTCTTTTCTACGAATGCCTTGGCAAATCCGGCACCTCCAAGGAGCCATACTCTCTTTCCTTCGCACGCTCGACTCACGAATGTGTTAACGTCGCCTTCTGCTCGGGTGACGTCAACGTTGCCTGCTGGTTTCGTCAACTCACCCGAAGTGAAGACGAAGCATTTCTTGCCAACGTAAGGCCAATCCCCGAAGGTCAATATCTGGTCGTAGCACTTTCTCCCCATGATGATCACATCGATCGTAGCTAAGAACTCAGTATAGCTGTTGTCAGTGCTGTCGGCTATCACTTCATTGAAATCGTTCAACCAGTCGATCGATCCATCGGGACTTGCAATAAAACCATCGACACTTTGAGCAATATAAAGGATAATCATCGTTTTAGCCCTGAAAGAAGGATTTCTAACGATTCACACTTGGCAGCAAGGACTTTCTGAAGGGAGCAAGAAACTTCCCTCTTGAAATCGTATCTGCAAACCTAAGACATTTCAACTCACTTGCTCGTTTAAATTCATTTAAAGTTTTTTGATTAAAATATCTCAATTCATACTCGATTCCAAACTTAGCAGAAGCCGTAGAAAGGGCTCTGAGTCTTCCAAGAGGAGTGGGTTTTATAAGGTTGTTCCCGTTGTCTTCTCACCGGGTAGCATTCGAACCCACAAAACCTGCGTTAAAAATCCGCATGCATAGCTACTCAATATGATATCGTGTTCTTTCGCAATGTAAAATATTACAAAAGAGAATGACTTACACAATACTGAACGGGATTTAAAAGACTGCCCATGAAAAGCGAAAAATGGAAAAACCTGAAGCAAATTTGAAAATAACACGGAAAAAACTATTGCACTCGGGCATGCGACTTTATATCAACAAAACAAATTGCAACCAGATAGAATAAAGAATAAGGTCAAAGTTGAGTTAACTAAATGCAAATCTTAACAAACATATAATGCTTCGTTTCCATGCTCGCCGTGGCTAATAGGTGCCAATGGCAGAGGACCCCTTTGGGAGGAAACATGGGGTTTATGTACTTCAGTTGAAGGAACGTATGAATGACCTCAGACCGTCTGTTATAATATGGATGAATCGCTATTTTAGGGCGGGAAATCGCAATATAAGACCAGGAGAAACTAGACTTTGAATTTCCTTATGACTTTAAGTGTTTGGGATTTGAACTTACGGGGGTTCCTGCTAACCCAGGGAGGGGGGCGAACGGAACGAAGTGACGAGGTAGCCACCGCAGGGGTAACAGAATTGGTACAACATACTATACACCACAGATGCAAAAGATTATTTTTGCAGCGATGGAGTATTTGAAATGGCTCTGTAATCTGAACGAGAAAATCCAACCATTTCTGAAATTATTACACGCATTCAGTGAAAGGTCTGGAATTTCTTCATTTGTCGAAAACAATCCCGAATCTCGTTTTCAGATCAGCATCACCTGAGTCTCCACACACGACGAAAAAACGCCAACAAACACATAATTACCAAAGGATCTGGGGAGCGAAGCTTTCAAATATTTTGTCTTAGTATGGCGTTTTGATTTATTGTTATGATCCAGGATTCATCCATTCGAAACTCCCGGCTAATCTGTGTTACATTCCTGCACAAATGACTCTTACCTTTTCAACCTGTACTCGTTACTTGGTTTATCAGCAAAGGGTCAACACAGGCTGACTGTGCTTGATATAGAGGCAGATCAGACATGGCAGACACCCTGTTGAGTTGTTGTGGTACGCAATACCCTCCTTTTGCCTTTCTACGAAGAAAGGAGCTGCCCAGGGCTCGCTATGCCTACTAAATATAGTGGTTATGAGTTTTACAAAGAAGTTCTCGGCTCTCCAAAGCGCATTTTAGCGCCGATGGTCGACCAATCTGAGCTGGCATGGCGAATGCTCTCCAGAAAGTATGGAGCAGATCTATGTTTTACCCCAATGTGGCATGCCGGGGTGTTTGTTCGCGATGCAAACTACAGGAAAGAAGCACTAGACAGTTGCCCTGGGGACAGACCACTAATTGTTCAGGTAATTTTAGCCGCTTTATTAATTTCAGAAACTATAATCCATTGCCTAGGCTAATGGCCCATTCGTAGGTAATCATCTTGAGCCAGAATTTCTTGTCAATAGGCATTATGCTATGCAAGGGCTAACTCACTGTATTGTGTGCATAGAGCTTACTGTATTGTGTGCTCTATTAGAAAAATGCTTTCTTCTGTAAAAGTTTCAACCTAAATGGCTGAAACTTTATTATTCTTTATCATTTTTTTAAAAACTTTATTTTGATATGTTTGTTAATATTAAAGTATAAATCTCTCTAATAGTTAGTAATTTGTATTCGGCTGACTGAATTACAGGTATTTCTAGTGAGAAAAAAAATTATACAACATAAAGAGTATTAGAATGAGTGGAGATGAGCATGTCACCAGTGAAAAGAGAGGGGAAAGATATTGTTCGAGGTTGAGATAGAAAGTACAATTACTTAAACATGCAGTAATGAGACCAAGAAGTGTAGCAGAGAGTCATGTCTAATAATCATAATGGATAATATGGTGGTAGCAGTAATTTGGATTGGTACAAAATCAGTCTTGTTGGGAACAGCTAGGATACTCAGAAAAGTCTTAGACGTGTTAAGTGAAAGCATCCTCTTGGCCCTTGGCTACTTGTTGTAAACCGCCCATGAGAAATATGTCGGCAAGAACTGCTTGTGCTAAAGCTATAGACAATGACTTTTTTTTAAAACTTCATTTTGATATATAAGCTAAACATACAAATACAAATCTCTCTGGTAATAGGTAATTTGTATGAGGCTGGCCTAATTACAGGTATTTCTAGTGAAAAAATGAATGAGAAAGTAAATAACAAAAGTAGACAAAAAAAGAACCGGAGAAAGGTAAATGATTTTCTTAAGAAGAACTAAAGGATGAAGTAAAAATCATACATCGACGTACTTGTTGAAGACATAAACTTGGCTGTCGAGGATCTCCCGAATACCATGAGATACCGGAAAATCTGGAGGGCTTGGTGTAGCTATGCAAATTCGGGCAGGGTTGACGAAGTAACCTGACCCATGATCATGATGATGAAAGGATGAAGGAAAACTGTTACAAGTATAGAAGGTCTGGGTTAGTCCAGGGTTTGTTGCCCATGCAGAAAATGTAATAAGTTGTGCAAATGATTATAGTTTATAATTTAGTAGTTATGTAGTTAGTATGTGAGTTAGTATGTGCTTTGTCAATGGTCAGATCGCTGCACATCTGAAAGAACGAATCGCAAGATTGTCCAAAGATTCCAAGGGAACCTATTGACAAGTTGACAAAGTAAATGTGATGGTATTTTGATGTTAGGTCATTCAGAAGGTAGCGATATTTGGTAAACTTCCTACTAGCGTTATTATCTAGCATAACAGTTTTTGAATGAATATTAATGGTAGTATTGATATTAATAAAATTGATATTTCAATGTTTTCTTCTTTACCAATGCAAAAAATGCTGGTATCAATGGAGGATCTGCTGTCTAATAATAATGATAAAGATGAATCTTTATACTGGATGAAATATTTCAACTATAGATTAGCTGTTATCAATGTGTTTCCAGTGCTTGTGCCCTCAGAGTTACTTCTGAGTACCCATTTAATGATCTCAGAAGGATGGACAGCTGAGTTTACTGATGGCTTCCGGTTAGTGGTTCTGACGATGGGTTTTGAACCCATGTGAGTAGACCACACAAGATTTAAAACGCTGGGCCTTAACGACTCAGCCACACCACCAATGACAGCTGAAAAAGGATATTTTGTCGAAACACAGCTAGTATGTGTATATTTGATAAAAATGAATCAAATTTGTTACAAATGAAAATACTTAGAATTTGAAAGTAAGAAGGCTTAAAAAGCTATCCCTTGTAACTTAGATGCATCATAAAAGTTGAAAGTATTATGTGATGGTATAATAAGAGTGAATAATAAACATTTGCCATTTGTTTTGAAGTTTTGCTCAAACGACCCAGCAGTTTTCACAGAAGCAGCCCTGCTTGCTGAGCCGTATTGTGATGCTGTTGATCTAAATCTTGGATGCCCTCAAATAATTGCCAGAAGAGGTGACTATACACATTTATATTTTGGTGGATTTTTCCAAAACATCAGCAAGATAGTACGATATAATTTGTCGAAATCAGTGATAACGTCAACAAGATGGCTCAATAGAAGGAACTAGAGCAATTATCTCCGCGTGGAGAAAAGGCATTAAATTAGTGCTTTGGAATCAAGAATTTTTACAGTAGCGGGTTTTTAGTTTTGATGTGATAGACATGTGTTGGGAACCATAGACTGTTTTCAGGCACATCATTAGGTATCAATTTTCTGCACTGTAAAACTGTCAAGTTTGAGGAAATTTTTCATTGATTTTTCAGGTCACTATGGGTCATTTTTACAAGATGAGTGGGAACTTTTAAAAAGAATGGGTGAGAATTAATTTACATCTACTTTAAAAAACTAAATATAAAATCATGGGAAAATTGCTGGATCTGACATGATCCCAGGGGGGCTCCTCAAATACTCATCAGGTAAACTGTTGGAGTTAATGGGTTACCTGATAAACCAAGAAACAGGACAGCACAAACCTATGGACCATAGAGATGGCTCACTAGTAGCACTGCAAACTCCTGGAATACACGAGACAGGCATTACTGTTGAATGCCATCAGAAAACCGCTGTTCATTCTAGTGTATGATTGCCTGAGCAAAGGACACAGCAGTTTCATACAGCCGGCTGAATTTATCCATGCGTATGATACAGACATAGTAAAAAATACAAAGCAAAGAGCAATTGAGATTGAACGTATGACTAGAAGATGTCTAGGAGTCTGTAAAAGTCAACCAAGATAAAACCAAATACACCAATCTGGTAAGAAGTAAAGGAAAACTCTGGAGAAAGACAAAGTAACTGGGGTCCCTCCTACCGGGAGACGAGGAAGACTTTTAAAACAAGTGCAGATGGACCAATGGTGACATATGTTCAGTTGGGACATGTGTTCGATTGTGACATGTGTGAAGTATCCAGACAATAACTATTAATCATATTATCATAAACCCAATGATTCAGATTCCATAGAATCTAAGGCTGTCATGACAGCTCCAACTATTCATCACATTGACGCTCAGAACAACCTAGTTCATCACCATAACAACAATGGTTATTTGTTCCCAGTTCTCATGTAGGGACAACAAATACCAACATGGCCAAACTAAGAGGCAATCTCAAGGCAAAGATAAACAGAAAAATGTAAACATATGAGTTGCCCCAATCCGATAATTTGTTGTACTGAAGGTCTTTTTTCCAACACTCATCAGATTATGAAATGCCTGCTGATGGTGTGACGAAACTTTGATAATTGAAAATGAGCAATTCTCAACCAACCCGTCTACATTGTAGAACATGTAGGCTTGTTTTAAGTAGTTTAAGAGTTAGTTCAGAAGAGTAGAGAGAACAAGTGGGAGTAAGTGAGTTTAGTTTGGTTTGAAAGATACTGTGTCTTGAGTATAGAGTTGGGTTTTGTTTTTCTCTTCAACTATTACTCATGTATGCTGTTTTGGGGCTTATCCAGCCCCTTAAAATGGCCAAAATAATACTATGTTGGTTTTTATAGGGTCTTATCTTTGATAGTCATATTCATGCCATTATCAAGCATTTCATACCATGACAAGTTTCAAGTGAAAAGATGCTCAGTGGGAGAAATCATGCTCCCTTTTGCCTTCAGTATTGATTCATTTTGAACAGCATTTCAACTGATATTCTTCTAATGGTTTCCATTCCTTTTTAGTGAGCTTAGCCACTGAAAAGCTTTCCATTCCAGTAACAGTTAAAATCAGGGTATTTGAGGATGTAAATAAAACTGTTGAATACGCCAAAATGCTTGAAAAAGCAGGTGCAAAGGTAAGCCGCAGTTTTGCCGAATCTATCTACAGAATCCTCAAACTCTATCCCACAAGCCATCATTCACCCCAAGAATGTGCAATCTATGGTGCATATTGCCTTCATCTTCCTTTCTGGAACCATTACAGCTGGTCGTCTTTCAAATCCAAAGTCAGCAGACTTGATCTTATCTCCCTCCTCTCTTATCTTAGCCTTCCCATTTCTTTCTATGATGAAGTTTGTTATAGACCACCAAGTCCTTTCCTCAACATAGCAAACTTGAAAAAGCTTTGTCGTCTTTTTCACTGACTTAAAAGCTGGGCGGATGCTCTTTGTTTTCAGGGGTTTGGCCCAGTAGAAAATTTGAGATGTCAAGCAATGATTTCCTTAAAACTGGAACAATTAAGTAATCCTGGGTGCCTAAGAATTATGAAAACTGTGGATTTTTTGTGTGTAGTAAAGGCAATGCCAAATACCATTTGGCTTTGTTAAAAGTAAGTCATCTCCCCACAGGTTGTAAAAAATGCAAATTGATGCAATGAATTTTATAATGAAATTCTATTCTGAACTGGAAAAAAATTATTTTCACTGCTGTATAGCAAAAATTATTTTCTTCGGTCCTTTAATCTGGAATGGGAAAGAACAGAGGTTTTTGAAATTGATATTGCTATGGTAATAGTCTTTCATGAAGCCATCTTATTTTCCTCCTTGCTAGATAATCACTGTGCATGGTAGAAGACGAGAATGTAAAGGACCACTTACAGGACTTGCCAGTTGGGATCATATCAAAGCTGTTAAGTATGGCCTTGTTTTTGTGCCTTCATATGACACATTTTGGTAGGATGCGAGAGAAAGGAAACACAGCCTTATTAGTTCATCTGCTTTTTTCATGCCTTAAGAGTCTCTTCTATTGTTCATCTTTCCATGAAAAATGGCACGGAGGAGCAGAATTCTGAGTTTGTCAAAACGGAGATTGTTCCTTGCAGCACTTCTCTGAGAATGAAATGTTTGAAGGTTGATTGGCAATAATTGGTTCAAACAAGCAACTATATCATTGCATTTGTCTGTCATTCCTACATATTTCCTCATCCGAGTATAGCTTTCATTGCTTAATTTTGACCGGCATCCGACTTTTTGCACTCTGATGAGTTCCTTCTGTCTGTCTGTCTGTCTGTCTGTCTGTCTGTCTGTCTGTCTGTCTGTCTGTCTGTCTGTCTGTCTGTCTGTCTATCTGTGTGCTGTATGTCTGTCTGCTGTCTATCTGTCTAGCCTTGCTCAGCCGAAGTGTCAGGATAGCTCATTGGTAAGATTCTTGCAAATTAATCCTATGGTCAGTGGTTCGAGTCCCACCTCAGCTAAACTTTCACTTAGATTGAGGAGAGTCGCCAGCTGTCTGTAATTCCAGGCGTAGGAATCACGAGGTGTGGTCCCATCGAGAAGAAGGACCTGGACACTGCTCGATAAGCAAAGAGCTTCTCAGTGCCCAAATTTCTACCTTTGATATCTAGGTAGAACCATGTGTATAAGAAAAAAAAAGAAAAAGCCGATTGCAGGACAAAGGCCTCAGCCTGACATGGTTCGGTTCATCGCACATCGCCCCCAAGTTGCCCCTTTCCATCCTCGTAGTTTGAGTAAATTAAAGTTTTTTTTTAGATAAAAATTTTCAATTCTCTTCTTTTTCTAAATTTGATGGGTATGTGCTTCTCAATATTTTTTATTGATTGAAGCTGCTTTTACTGGACACGCAATTCTAACAGCTTTTATTAGCTCGGAATTTGGATTCCATCATTATCATCGGCCTCATTATTGTCACTAGCGTATAGAGCTTTTATATGTTCTTTTATTGTCATGCAAGTAGTCCATTGCAAGTTACACATTCAGAAAGGTTGCAAGTTGTATATCCATAGAATATCTTCATGAATTGAAATTGAAGATATTATTATCGTCGATTATTTATGATTTGTTATTGAAAAAATTATTTCAATTTTTAGGGAGAACGTTTCAATACCAGTGTTTGCAAATGGAAATATACAGTATGGTTGTGATATTCAAAAATGCATTGATTACACTGGGGTGGATGGTGTCATGTCAGCTGGTTGGGGGTCTTTTCTTTCGTATTTTTCTCACTCATTCCTCCCTCTCAACCATCGTAAGGCTTTTTCACCTTGTTGCCAACCTTATTTGCGTCAATCATCAATCTTACACTCGATAACATTGTTTACCTTGCTAATGGCGAGTTATACCCTGCCAGAAGAGGGCCTTATTTATCAAGATGGTATCGCTGAGTCATCTTAACATGCTGATTTTGAATCTGCAAAGACGGAGTGATTTCAACGAAACCCCACTGATCTACTCACTTCTGGTGAGGAAAGTTGAATGGTGTGAGAATCGATGTCGTGAATGCAAAACGATTCCGAAGTCTAGTTTGCTCTTTGGCCTATAGCATTTGACAATGACGATAAAAAAGTGACGATAAAAAAGTGACGATAAAAAAGTGACGATAAAAAAGTGACGATAAAAAATTGACGATACATGTGCCGAAGGAAACCTATATGACAAGTTCCGGGTTATATTTTTTAACTACTGCATTCAGGGAGTCAGTCGAAGCTAAGTAGATTTTGAAAGGATTCTTTCAAAGTTGGAAGTCCTAAGTGACAGTAGCATCTCCGTTTTATTGCGATTAATGTTGTTGAAATTAAAATCGAGATGTGAATTATTGCTAACCTATTTCCACACCTCGATTGATTTCACCGCCTTTCATCTCCGTTGCAGAGGGAAGCTTAACGAATCCAGCAATATTTAGCAACTTAACGCCACCAGTTTGGGAGATATCTGAAGAGTATTTGGAATATGCTGAGAAGTATTCTCCCCCGTTGACGAACCCACGCTGTGTCAAATGTCCTCATCTTTCATTCATCAGAGGACATTTATTTCGTATCTGGATTCACGTGTAAGTCCTTTTTTTCATATCTTGCTGCAGATAAGCTGAAAAAAAAGCACAATTTTCGTCATGCTCTTATAAGTTTTGGTAATCCCTGTCAAAAGACAAGCATATTTGAGTTGCTGAAAGCTAACTACAGTTCATAAACTCAGTTCAATTCAAGCTGAAAGGCTGTATTTATTTCCCATATTTCTTTCAATATAGAGAAGCAGCGGGCATGATGATCAGAGCACGTGTTTACTTCGCGGGAGGCCTCTCGTTCGAAGCACGTTTCTCGTCGCCCTCCCTCTGCCTACCCAGCAGTAAATTAGTACTTTGGTGAATAGCTGGGGGTGCGACGAGGAAATGGACGGACGGACCACCCTATGTCACATTGACTCATGAAGGTACCTCTCTCGCAAGATGCCCCCAACGCTCGTTTTGAGTTTGAGAATCAACTTCGCCTTGCCAACGAGAAGGTGTTTTTTTGAACTTGTTGAAACACTGTTGAGCAGTTGAAATAATTTAGTAGTTGCCTTATTTACACCCATTGACCGATTTTTAAATTTCCCATTCGTACTATGTAGTTCAGGCCACGATATTACCAGCATCAATGACGCTGTATTTATAGTTACTTACTTCCACGCAACAATTCAGCCTCTTCATTTGCAGACTGGCCAAGTTCCCGGATTTCAGATACAATCTTGGCGTCGTGAAGACTTTTGTTGAATTGAAGAAAATTTGTAGCGAGTTAAAGGAACTTTGCATGGCAAGTCTTTGATTTGATAAGTTGAAATGACATAAATTCAAGCAGTATTACAGTAGAATCATATTTAAACCTAGATAGCCCATCCATTTGTACTTGCTATCCATTTGGAACCAAAAGAGCTCCTTTCTTGCACATTGTTTCGTCATGTCATTGTAAGCATAGCCCAGTGTTGAGGCACTGGCTCTTTAATTCTATGATAAATGGTTCGATTGCAAGCTTGGACTGGACCTTTACCTAGAGTGAGGAGAGCCGCTAGCTCTCTGTAATTCTAGGCGTTGTACCGCCAGATGTAATTAGATATGGAGTAAAGACCAAGAAACTGCTCTCTAATAATGAATAAACATGGCTCCTCAGTGTCATGTTTTCTCCGTTGAGGTGCTAGGCAGAAGTCGTAAAACAAATTTTGCCGATTGGAATGATAGCTTGAGATACGGTTGATTAAATACCGTGGAACTAGTAAGTCGATTCGAACCATGGGCATGATTTCATTGATCTTGAAGAGAGTTGACGACTCTCCTTCTTCTAACCTGATCCGTGGTGAATAAAAAGTTTCAGTGTCTATTTAGAAGTCTGATGTGACAAGAATGATTAATGTGCTCACATGGAGAAGACGAACTAGAGCATCGCTTGATAAATATCCCTTACAGAGCCAGCTTCTCTGACCTGTGATTGCTAGGTACTTTCATGGGTATTCTCAAAGGCATAGCTCTCAGGAGATCAAGGATATTTTTCCTGTTCCTCTGAGGCTTGTCAGGAACACTAGAAGCTCGACCCATTCATGTCCTTTCCAAGTTTCACTGCCTAATCCACGAACTCTATCCCACAAATCATCATTCATTGCAAGAACGTACAATTTATGGAACGTCTTGCCTTCTTCTTCCTTTCCTGAATCCTACAACTTGCCCTCTTTTAAATCTAGGATCAATAAACTTGATCTTATCGCCCTCTCCTCTTAGCCGCGTACTTTCTTCTTTCTTCCATTTTTTGGGGCTTTGTATAAGCCATCATGGCTTTTCCATAACATGGTTTAATAAAAAAAAGGAGCAGACCGTAAGAAAAATGTACATATTCAAGCATACTTTGATCTGAAATCACATGCTAGTGAAGTAGAGCTCAAGTCAATTGATTTTCAACTTGTTTCAATCTAGAAAGATGCCGAAAAAGATTTGATTGAAGGAAAAGACAGCACTGAACCAGGAAAGTTGCCATATTGGAGGTGTCAGCCTTATGTCAGACCACCGTAAGTTTGAAACTCTTTTTTGCTAGTTCTTCATACCGGTTGCTTTCATTTTTAACAATTTATCTTATACAAAGTAGGTATGATACAGATATATCGATTTCGTCTGTAGTCTTGTAGTTCTATAGTTTCCCGTTTTCTTAATCCGCTGAATCAAAGAAACGTTGGTATTTAATATTTAATTTGTAGATCAATTGATCAACAGACGAATCAGTCTGTTAATCAACGAATCAGAAGAAGAATCAGTCAGTTAATCAATGAATGGGAGAATAATCCATCAGTTAATCAATGAATTAGAAGAAGAATCATTCAGTTAATCAAGCAATTAGAAGAAGAATCAATCAGTTAGTCAATGAATCAGAAGAAGAATTAGTCAGTTAATCAATCAATTAGAAGAAGAATAAATCAGTTAATCAATTAATTAGAAGAAGAATCAGTCAGTTAATCAGCCAATTAGAAGAAGGATCAGTCAGTTAATCAATCAGTAAAACGATCAATGGCTAAATTGATAATGCTGCTATCGAGAAAATTCATTCAGCTAGCTACTTAACCAACCAATTAATAACTCATTCAATCATGCTCCTAATCATTGATCTATTAGATTGATGGCTTCACCGATCATTCTGAATGCTGGTCTCAACTTCAACTGAGCGAGATTTGTCACAAAGCGGTAGCTTATTGACGTTTCCTTGCCTCTTGATTTCTAGCCCAAAGCCCCAGGAAATGGGGAAATCTTATAATAGAGAACAAAAGAGAGAAGGAAGCGGTGCTACAGAGGACGGATCTGCTACAACGAAAAACAACAGAATTCCATCATGTAAAGCGATAAAAAGGCAAGAACGAAAGTTAAAATGTATCAAAGAAAAGAAAGGTACATTCTAGAGATTTTGTGTTCATTTCTCTTACTTCTCACACCATTGCTACTTCGAAATATCAACAGCTGATGGTAATATTACCGCAGAATACTGCTTCTCTGTTTTTTTTCATGCAATCAGCCTTCATTTCATTCTTTTGGTGTGGACTGACGCACCTTCTCGTTATGTGGTCTTTCGATACCATTTCTTGCTCTGCTGTAAAATTGTTGCCCTTCTTCATTTGCACTTTTGATGCATACATTTCGTGGGTCTTTTTCCTAAGCATCAGCACTCTCTTGAATGTTAACGAGGGATGTAGTCATTCATATTTCAATACTGCTAACACCAGAGTATCAACTCACTTGCTGCATATCTTTCTTACATGAAATGATCAACATTTTATTTCTTCTCAGGTTGTAAATATCTTATCTGCGTCATTTGCAATGGAAATCCTCGGGTATGTTTTATGAAATTTTTCCTCGGCATAAACTACCTAAGATGCTAATCAGTTACGCTGGGGGAATGGGGGATCGGTAGGGTTGAAATTGCAGCGGTAAATTTTGAGTTGAACATTAGTGAACTGCTGTTTACGGAGCAAAACAACTACTACCGTGAAAACAGCTACTACGGTCTTAATTTCATCGCTACCTTTTACAAGCATTGCCATCAAACTCAGCAAGGTTGGTCAGCAAAAGTGCCGTGTAACCCCGTATCTTTAAAACGGTTTCCTCTCCTTAGAAAATGGCAAATTTTTGCAGAATTTTCGAAAATATTTTTCGTTTTGAAGCCTTATTTCAACCTTAAAGAACCTAAAATTGTGTATGTCATCGAGATTTACGGGAGAATTTCTTGCAATATTTTTTGATCTAGCTGAATTGATCAAGCAGTCTTTTTCGACACTTGAGGGGTGCTTAGCCTTCGTACGAGCTCCATTTCAGCTAGTCTTTACTACGTCAGTCCATTTTGTTTCCGTCTTTTGAATAAATTTTCCAATGCCCAAACTTCAATGTTGTACCTAACAGTTAAAGCATGGTTGCGTCAGCCCGAATATTTTTCGTCCGGCACTCATCAGATTGCGAAACTTTATGTCATGGATGAAGTAAGACGATGGATGTTATTCCTAGTGGTGGTTGAGATGTGCGAGAGTGATTGATGGATTAAAATGATTCGTAGCCTATTTAGGCTGACCATTGGCGATCACCTTTCACGCCCTTAAAAATCAAACGAAAGGATTTTTCGTTTCGATAAACGCCGATTTGAAACTCCTCAATGAGAAAACGATCTGTCTTGATTGATTGAGCTAACATTTTTCGTCGTCTCATTTGTTGGAGCATCCGGGGTCAGTCATAAGTGTTTTCTCTTTTGGAGCTCTTCAGCTCTGTAGCGATTTGTGTTCCTTGGAGTGAGTAGATTTCATAGTTACTGCATAATTATCGACCTTCCTTTATTCAAGGGCTTGAAGTGTTTGCACTCTTCTTGTAAAAAGTGTTGTCGTGCGAAAACCAGTTCGGAAATTCTTGATTGTCCAGGTATAGTTTTTATCGTATTTCGATTAAGACGTACGCACCTGTTCTACGTATAAACGACAGGGCTAACGATGGCTCGGCAGTTAAGTTGCTTGCTCACAGATCCTATGGTCAGTGGTTTAAGTCCCATCTCGAGCGTGACTTTCGCCTGGGTTTTGAAACGTAGATAGCCCTCTATGTCGCTGGTCATAGGCATTGCGAGGTGTGGTTGCATCTAAAGGGCCAAACGGGACACCACTCGATAAGTTTACCCTCTCCGTTTCCTAAAACTTACCTATTGACCATGAATCGTTAGAATCTTGACAGGACATCACATTATCAGAAAGGACCAGGATACTGCACGATAAGAATTGTCTCACAGTGTCCTAAAACCCATTTGGTTCCAAGGCCCATCTTGTTTCTGTTCCTCTGAGGCACGTCAGGACCACCAGAAGCTCAACTCATTCGCACCCTTTCCAAGTTTCACTGCCTAATCCACGAACTCTGTCTTACAAATCATCATTCCTCCCTAGAACATGCAACTTATGGAACGTCTTGCCTTCCTCTGGCCTTCCTGAATCCTACAACTTGCCATCTTTCAAGTCTAAGATCAATAAACTTGACCCGATCCCTCTCTCCTCTTAGCCTTTTGCTTTCTTTTTTCTTCCTTCGTTGGGGCTTTGTATAGACCGCCATGGCCTTTCCTCAACATAATTCACTACAAAAAACGAACTACCAGTTGGCATCCAAAGCTTAAATTCCATCGTTCTTTTTAAGCACCAGCTTAAAAAACATATGCAAGGACTAAAACTGTTGATCTAAATTTGGGTTTTAACGATAAGTATCGAAGGACATTTGATACTTTTACATTGTATATGGATGAGTTTACTTTTCTTTAAAATTTCTTTACTTCTAATTTCAAGCAGGGCCCTTACTGATAACAGTACTTGTAGAACCGACCGGTTTTGTGCCCCATATGTAAATATTTCCATCATTATTGTTATTATTATTACCTTTTGATTCTTGAATCATGTGAGCCTTGAAACGACGTCACGTTATAAGAAAGTACCAGGATACTGCACGATAAGCATAACCTCTCACTGTCCTAAAATCCACCTTCAGATGCAAAGACAAACACGCAATTCGATGTTGTCGTTGAGCCTCTTCATTTCGTATACCAACTGCAAGATTTTTGACATTTTAAGCAATATGTCTACCTAGCATTATTCTCGGCCCGAAAATGGTTATTCAAAAAACGATGTAATTGTACCCAATGCGACTCACTTTCAATTCTGACATGAGCAATTTTCTGTTTTATTTTCAGCGCATTTCTTTCGGTTTAAGTCGAAGCAAGAAGAGAGTGGTGAAAAGGAGCAGGCAACGGAGCAACAGGACAGTAAAATTCTGGAAGTTTCTGCACAATATTTATAACAAGATCTTCAGAATTGTAATCATAATAAAAAAGCATTTTTTGCCAAGAATATTGTCATCGTATCATCAGCAAGGAAGGTCATCGTCATAGCCCAGTGTCCTTTTTCATTTCATTTTTTAACATTACTTTGCTTCATGCAGAATATCGTTGACGGCCGTATTCCAACCTAAGAAAGGTTAATCTGATGGCTCTTTTTCTATATCCTGTCTTTGACGAGAGAAATCTACGAAATCTGCGAATTTCTCTGTCAAGCGGGAATTCATTCTCATCATCTGAATGAAGGTTGTTTACTACCCATGGGTAATGAAGAACGAAGTTGTAGACGAGATTTTGAAGCCTGCGTGGAATGAGGAGAGAAAAAGACGATGGGAGATGCTTGGTCATCTTCTCAGGCATGAAGAAATCCCCGCAATAATATTAATAAAAGAGAGCCTTGCAAGCTTCGAGCGCAGAAGCGGAAAACCGCCGGCGACGTTAGAAAAACCGAATGATCTTTGTCAAAGACGAATGGCTATTGCAGCGGCGAGTGGGCTGACCAGAGAGCAGGAGAAGGCAGCAAATTGACGTTTCTGATGTGATATTGTTACTTGTATGCTGCAGTCAATAAGAATACATGCATTTATCTATATCTAAATATAAATGCAGTTTATTGGCACACATTTCATTTCAAAATTAATGCATGTTCGAGCTATGAAGGTATCAAAAGCATGGTATGGATTTGACCACTGCATGAAAGATTTTGAAGCCGTGCCTTCCGAGAATCTATTCCATACCATGCACCAAGCAGCATGTTTTCGATCGACCTGTGTCCGCCATAAAGAGAGATGTCTCTTTTCAGTACAACTAAGTGTCTGTTCCCAACGTCAATTTTCCTCATGTAGTACAGCCTTAATGCCTTTATTGCTATTCATGTACAAGTCTCAAAAGTGACCAAGATATACTTAATTCATAAGCGTAGGTGTTTGATAAAACGAATTCCATGTTCGATTGCCCTTCGAACACGTCCTAAGGAAACAGTTTGGAATCTTCACATGATTCTGTTATCATGGAAAATTTGAAGGCAACGTTGAATGAATTTCGCGAGGAAAACATACTCTGTGATGCCATCATCAAATCAAAAGGTGGTGAGCACCATGTCCATAAAGTACTGTTAGCTGCTGCAAGTAATTTCTTCAAAACCATGTTTTTAAGTGATTTTCTTGAAGCCCAGTCTGGCTTCATTAAGCTCGAGGATATAGAGAGTGGTTTGGTTGAAGCATTGGTGGAGTACATTTATACTGAGAACATTGACATAAATGCATCAAATGGCTTCGACTTGTACTGCATTGCTGACCGCTTGGAAGTCATCGGTCTGAAGAAGACATGTGAGATGTTCCTTGTGAACAACATGGATATTTCGACTTGTCTGAGTATTATGAGACTTGCCCAGTCTGTGAACGAGGGAGTCTTAGAAAAGAAAGCATTTGGATATATCGTCGATCATTTCCAAGATTTTTCAGGGAGCAGAGATTTTGATGATTTGACTGCCAAGGAATTGACATCGTTCTGTGAACAAGAGAATCTGAACATTGAAACTGAGGATGACCTTTACAAAGCAGTAATCGCCTGGGCGGACAAATGTCCCAATACTCGCGATGGCTCTTTACCGGACATAATGGCATATATTCGTTTCCCTCTGATGAGTTTGGAGTTTCTTGAGATAAACGTCATCAACAATGATCGAATTTGCGATGAAAAGTGGAACGAGAGGGTCTTTGATATTTACCATCGCACTTGTCGTTACTACAAGTACAACAAAAAGGACGCGTTCTTTACGGCACCTCGTAACCTAGCTTGCTACAGTCGAAAATTTCGCGCACCATCGCAACTGATTTGCATAACTGGTGGTTGGAGTAACGGGCACTGCCTAGAGATCTGCGAATGCTACAATATGAGAACTGATGAATGGGTTGTGGCCACTCAACTAAGGGATCCAAATGGATCACGATGTTACTATGGCTCAGTGGTTAACGCAAAAAGAATATATTTTGCAGGTATACCTTTTGTTGGCTATTACTTTCGTGTAATATGTATCACGGAAGTGCGAGAAATACGTATCTGCGAGACAGAAGGTGTCTGTATTACTTTGGATGTAGTCGGCACCTTGGACCTTCCGTCCGATAAAGCTTCCGTCTATGTTTCCAACGAGATGTTAGGTACTGGATTGTGGCGCAGTAATAATATGTGGTTGACCATTGGTATTTTGCACCTTCCTCTCGATTTTGCCTCGCCTTATTTATTCCCTCTACATGTTTCTTTTCTAGCTACCGAAATTATTCCCGTTCTTATCTAGTAGTGTCTTTCTCTTCCCTTTCGATTTGAGTACAATTGGTGATTCGCACGCCTGGAGTTACAGAGAGCCAACGACTTTCCTCATTCTACGCGAAGGCTACACCCTGGCTTGAGCTCGAACCACTGACCGTTATTATCATTATTATCATCATTATTGTCTATGTTGCTAATTTTCATTATGTACAATCCCTTGCCGAATTATATCCCATAGCCTTGGGTAAGGGAAGGTACAGTTTTAATGCATTTTATGACTGTAGGACAGGATATTTGGTCACATGGATAGTACGCGCGCAGTAAACGGGCCGTCCCAGTCAGTACTATCTTGTGCAATTCTTGCAGACAAGGGTTCCTTGGAATTCGCTTGATATAATCTTAATCATTATTACCATCAGCGTCATTATTGTTGTTATCATCATTATAATTAGGAATATTTAAGGAGGGTAGCCCTTCCGTGGTAGCTGCTTTACACGGGCGATACCATATGATCTATGAACAAGCAGCTTAACTGCTGTGCTTTTTTCTTGTGTCTTTTTCTTACACCCAATATTCCTTACCTCGCGTTATTTCTTCGCTATATTATAGATCACATTTGAAGAAAATATGTTTGTGATTCAGGTCTGGTGTTCTTTATAACCATTTTAAATATTTTGTCTCGCTTTGATTAAGTAAGTATTGTATACACACTAATGAAGTTTGCTTGCGACGTGAAATGGGAATTCTGTCATTTGGCATGGTCGAACCCATTCAGTTTCTCCTTTTGATTTGCCACAAGTCTAAATCAGATTTTCTTTCACCCACAACTTCAAACAGATAACTGTAGACATGATCTTTCCCAAATTTGTTTTCCAGGAGGCTACGATGGCAACTCGTATCTCAACTCCGTTCGTTGTTTCGAGCCGGAAACGAAAACCTGGAGCGAAATGGCGCCCATGCACAAGAAACGATGCTTCACGAACCTCGTAAATTATGGCGATAGTATTTACGCGATAGCTGGGTTTGACGGTATGAAGCGTTTATCGTGCGTAGAACGCTACAACTACTCTACAAATCAGTGGACCAGAGTTGCGACACTCGATACGTCGAGAAGCGACAGCTCAGCTGTCGTTTCAGGCGGCTTCATCTACGTCATCGGTGGTTACAGTGGCGGTAGTCTTTGCTCGGTCGAGTATTACGATGGTGGAGTCTGGCGCTATGCTGCCCCGATGAATGCAAAGAGAAGTGGTGCCGGAGCAGTGGCGCTGAACGACGGTCGCATCTTTGTCGTTGGTGGTTTCGACGGGGTTTCGAGACAGAAGACGACAGAGTTTTACGATCAAGAGAAGGATGCGTGGCTTTTTGGACCGTCAATGGAGCTAGCTCGCAGCAACTTCGCCATATGCGTCGTTCGTAACTTTGTTTACGTCATTGGTGGTTATACTGGGGAGGGCACTTTGCGAGATGTTGAAAGGTAGGTTACGATCCGACCTGCAAACAGTCTTAGCAGGGGCGTCCTAGCTGATTGGGCGTATCAGGCAAGTGCCCACCTGGCTTCATTTCCCCGCCCACTCCAGGGGAATTTTAAATCGTCAATTCTTGGATGACATGATCTACCTTGCATCTCTAGGCCCTTGTCCAGAAAAATTTCTAGGTCCCTTAAAGCAAACCAGTCCGTCTCTGTGTATTAAGCAGTAAGTTGACCATGAATTGAAATCATTACGTTTCGGAGACGTTTTCAGTGCAATCGGGCGTTGTTTGTGCAGAACTGGGAGGTGCAACCGAGTGACTGATTTCCCGCATTTTGCTTCCCATTTCGCATTTAACTATTGCAGATTCGTGTGGGATAACATACTCTGCTTAGTTCCTTCCTCTCATATTTTAATCAATGTCTCAGTTGCCCCTTGAACTAGCAGAGTGCATGAACTTTCATGGTGCCTCGGAGCATTAAGGACTGGCCCAGACTTCTGAACGCTCCGTTTGCTGTCAGCTAGGGTCTCTTCTTCATGTCATTGCAGGCTGTAAAACGTATCTCAACTATGGACGCTTCACATGGAGACATGAATCTGCGCTAAACTTTTTGGCCTCATCCTTTCAAAGTTGGATACGGCGTACTTTCTATGTCGACTTCCTATGATATCTTTCCACTTCTCTTACACATGGTGGCGACCTACATCCTGACATGCTCATCTCCACTTCTCGCAGTACTCTTTACGTTCTTGAACTGAGCATTGGCTGTGAAGGAATCGAAATGATAATGCCATTAAAAAGTTTGCAAAATGTAGCTACCTTTTTGATTGGTCTATCATAAGCACTATGCGAGACATGCCATGCAGTTTTTGAGGGATCACAGTTATCAGGGGGACCCCAACTTTGTCGTAACTGTCTTCAAACGCATCTTAAATGCTGTCCTCTCATTTTCCATACTCTCTCTCTCAGGTTCGATGTCGCGAGAAACACGTGGACGGCAATTTCTAAGCTGAACTTTAGCAGGAGCGCAATCATAGCGAATATCTTGGTGGGACTGCCGAATACTGAGGATTTTGTGCCTCTTAGAACACACACAAATGCTTGTGACAGTGCCTTGGATCGCTATGGGCAAGGCAATTCTGTTTTAGATACGTTCTTAGGTACATGAGAAAGATTTAGGCCGATTTCCGCTTGCCGTTTAACGTTCACAGGTTTCCACTCATTTCATCTTAAAAAGAAGAGCTTTTGGTAATATTTGATTTTATCTATACATTTCTCCGTCATAAAACATCGGACTGACACTTAGCAAGCGTATGACAAGAGAGAGACTGACCGCATGAATCAATGATATAATAGTGTTTTTCCTTCCTTTCATAGCCGAGAAAATTGGAAAAATTGATATGGTAATAAAGAAGTCGTCAGTGGGAGGGGAGGGCAAACCCAATGATGATGATCATCAATGTTGCTGTCATTGTCATAAATGTTATGATCATTAGGTTACAATGATGATGACAATGACGATGATGGTAGTGATAATGCTGATGATAATATTAATAATGATAATATTAATAATGATAATGATGATGGTGATGATGATGGTGATGATAATGATGGTGATGGTGATGATGGTGATAATGGTGATGATGATGATGATGGTGATGATGATAATGATGATGATGGTGATGATAATGATGGTGATGATGATGGTGATGATGATAATGATGATGATGGTGATGATAATGATGGTGATGGTGATGATGGTGATAATGGTGATGATAATGATGACGATGATGGTAGCGATAATGGTAATGTCTGATGATGCATGACTGCAAGGATAGTGACGAGGTGATGATGATGGTGACTGTAATGATTAGAAAGGTTATGACGTTGATGTTGATGATTATTGCGATGATAATGATAACCTATAATAGATCTTTAAAGTTTTCCAGATGTTTCAGAGTGTGAAAAAGCCTTGTCAAGTAACAGCTATTGAGCACTAAGTGTTATCTTAACGGGGTTCGTGAATGGAGGTCTTCCTGCTGACAAACCTTTTTGAGTACCTAGCAGGGAAACGTACTCCTTCTCCACTCTCTTTTCAAGCTGTACATGTTAGACTTGTTAAGATAGACATGATGAACACGACTTCGCTAATAGATTGACCCATGAAGAATAGTTGACCCATGAAGAATAGTCAGAAATAAGGCATGGCATCTGATACTTTTTTCCGTTAACACATCGGGGTGCAAGCGATGATTGAGTCGGTAATCATTCACTAGAAATCATAAACGCTTGCAAAAAGTACAATTCACTGCAGCATCTTTCGTTACTGGCAATTACGTAAGGGATTCAAAAACGATTTTGAAGTTGGGATGGCTACCCATAAAGGAAAGAAGGGAACTAAACCTTTTGAAAACGACATTTAAGGCGATGAATTATGAGTCCTGGCCAACACACTTGACACTTGAACAAAAAAAGTCTAACAGAGAGCTTCGATCAAGCAGTGTAAGATCACCGGATCCCAAGGGAAGCCGGAACTTTCCAGGATAATGCAGCAAAACTGTTTAACTCTTTGCCTGAAAATACAAGAAACTGTCGTATCTATAATAAATTCCTAACATCATCTAAAGACTTTTTAAAGAATGAAATCGATGCATAAGTTTACATAAGTTTTTAATGAGGTATAATGTAATGAGTTAGTGTAAGAGTATATTTCCATGTATTTTGGACAGCCTTAATTTATTCAAGACAATCTTTACTTTAATCAAAGACAACATTTTAAGTATAATTTAACAGAGAATAGCCATGTCATGTGGATCTGTTGAAATCCATTATTATTACTATTGTCATTATATGATGCGAGGTAAGGGGATTTGTTGCGTAGTGCCAAGGGTGCCTAAGGAAGGCGGAGTGATTCATAAACGATGAGAAATTCGTGCTTGATTGTAGAATGGCTGTTGAGTTAATATTTTATAGCCAACTTTTTTATTTGCTTGTTACCTGATCCCCGACGTTGGAGCTTAGCAGTCATCCAATCTTCAACTATCTGGAGCTCCAGCAGAATATTTTCATGCATACGTCGTCCCTTCACCACGACTCCATGATGATCGCCCAGTACCCTAGTCTTTCCTCTCGATGTAACCCCAACTTGGGTCCCTACGCCTAGATTAACAGGGAGCTGGCGACTTTCCCCGCACGAGAAGTTTAAGTTAATCCTAAGCTGGGCTCGAACCACTGACTTGAGAGTGCGTTATCAAATGCCTGATTTCCCCAGCGGGCATCTCAGATCATTTAGTGCGCATTTTGTCACTTTAGGATAAAAAGAAATTTTCCTTTTTAGCATCATCCCAGTTGGCTCCCACTCGTCACTCTACCCCCTGCATTCTGAAGAAGCTACCATCCAGGGATGCTCTCCTGTTATTTCCACGTCCATCCTTCTGTCCTTTGCTTTAAGCTACATGTGGTTAAGTTTAAGGTTGGTTATTGATTGACATGTAATAGATGGCCTAGGAAGGGCAAATGTTGCCTTGCTCGGTGAAACTTCGTCAAGGAACCCGCCTAGTCTTTACTCGTGTCAGCAGGTTAGTCTTCTAATCCTCTTGTGTACCAACTATAATCTTGTTTACGTAGAACTGTCGAAGTGTGACACGGAAATCATTAAAGTTGCCCAAGTCATTCCTTATATACCGACCGTATCGAATTCCAATCACAGGGACATATTTAACACCACGCTGCGTTCAAATTCGCACTAGATTTTCACAACAAGCCATTCCAGTGCTGCCATCGTATTGGATTTCAATCACGTTGTTTTGCATGGTAGTGAGACTCACAACTCAAGGAGAATCCAGAAGACCTTCTAGTTCGTAGGGATTGGTGAGTTTTCGACCAGGAAACACACAGCAAAAGACTTACAGGACATTTCTTGAACTTTCTAGATTCCTGCAGTCTCTCTCTGATCTCGAGGCTGGACGCGGGTTAAATCAAAATGAGATCGAGGAAGATGTTAGGCCAAATCCCTCTCTCGAACTGCACGGTAATCCGTGGCTGCTTCTCCATCAGATGTTTGCAGTTTTCGATGATCCTGCTACAGTTACGGTTCGTCCAGAGGGCTAGCTGCTTCTCAGTATGGGCGAGAAAAGCTTCGGATACATCAAAAGTCGTGGCGAACCCGCTTCTCGGCGAATATACAGGTCTGTATTTTCAGATCAGCGCACAACATGTCGAGGATGGGATTCCTGAGCTGGTCAAACAAACGAAGGAGAAGTTCACCGAGTTTGAAAATAATCTTGGAGGTAAATCACTGTACTCAATTTTGATTAGTTTTAATTTCTTCTATATTTGTTTAACTTTTTCAGTTAGAAATCCTAAGCTGATCAATTATTGATGAAAAATATTTAAAGAATTTCCTCCTTCCCGTGGCACAAGCTAAATTCTCTCTTGCTAGAGAGAAAATCGCATATTTTCTGTTTGCTGGTCAGATCCTATTGATTTGATTGTAGATAAGCCTACATTTGTCCTTTCCCTATTATTTGTGTTTGTGGCCATCTACTTAATAAGAGTGCAGGGGTCATTGAACTCCATTGATGCCCTTTTCTCAGCCATGTCATTGAGAGATCTTTCAAAAAATGCTGGATAGCATCACAACTTCTTCCACGTTTCATACTCTGCAGAAAATTTTTTTGTGGACATATTCTTAGGGGAAAGATTGTAACCAAAATTGGTTTTTTTATTATTCTGTTGGGGTATGAAATTTCTAAGCTATTTCAAGGAAAGAAAATAACTGGAAAAAAGAAAAAGGCCAAACCCCTTTGAATGCATTTTGGTCTATGGCCAAAGTTGTCTCCCAAAACTTTTGCCAATCATCTTTCCCTCTACTAAAAAACAAAGCTGACTCTTCTTCTACCACCCCCTTATCCAAGGCCAATCTTGTTGCATCAGTCTTTGCCTCCAACTCCAACCTGGACAGCCAAGGGGTCCAACCACATCACTTCCCCCCTTCACAATTCACTATGTCACCCATTAAGTTCTCCACACGAAAATTCTGCCAAACCCTTCTCTATCTTGACACCTCCAAATCCAAAGGCCCTGATGGTATTCCAGCAATAGTTCTCAAAACCTGTGCTCCTGAACTTGCCCTATTCTTAACAAACTATTCCAGCTTTCCTACACTCTTGGCACATTTCCCACCTCATGGAAACAAGCCCACGTCTTTCCTATCCCAAAAAAAGGCGACAAGTCTAATCCAATCAACTATCGTCCCATTGCAGTCATTTCACTCATCTTTAAAACAATGGAGACCATCATCACAAAACAACTTCTTACCTTCCTTGAAACAAACAATCTTCCCTCTGATCACCAGTATGGCTTTCAAAAAGCCAGGTCTACTGGCGATCTTCTTGCTTATGCTGTCCATGTCTGGTCCTCTGCTCTAGAATCCTGTGGTGAGAGCAGAGTAATCTTTCTTGATATCTCCAAGGCCTTTGATCGCAGCTGGCACAAATGTCTTCTCGCTAAACTGCCGATGTTTCGTCTCAATCAGACTCTCATTAATTGGATGGGTAGTTTCCTCTCTGATAGGTCAATTGCCGTCAGAGTGGACGGCTTCCTCTCCAATCTGCACGTAATAAATGCTGGTGTACCCCAGGGCTCTGTCATCTCCCCTGTACTCTTTATACCATTCATCAATACCTACTGACCTCTACGTCTTCTAGCATTCATACCTTTGCTGATGATACCTTCCTAAGTTCTTCATTTTCGTTCAATCCAAATGACCATGCTTCCACCGATATCCAGCTCCACAGAAACACTTCAGCCTCTCTTCTCTCCAATGATCTGACAGTAATTGAGAAGTGGGGCAAAGACAGCCTAGTTTCGTTCAACCAAAGCAAGACGAAACAGGCTGTCATTTCACGTAAACAGAACCAAAACTTTCCACCTGTCTTTATGAATGGCGATGAACTGGACACTTCAGCTTCTGTAACACAATTTGGTCTTTCTCCAACATCTTATCTCACTTGGAAAACTCACATCCATTCCATTGCTAAATATGCATCTCATAAACTCGGTTTCCTTGCCAGAGCCTGCGGGTTTTTCTCGTCCTCTCACCTTCTAACTATATACAAGTCCCAAATCCGTCCTTCTTTAGAGCACTGCTCCAACATCTGGGGTGGTGCTCCAAAATCTACTCTCCGTCTTCTTGACAAAGTCTAGTCCAAAGCCATTCGTTTCATCAACAATCCTAACCTCACCAAATCTCTCCAACCTCTTTCCTATTGTCGATTAGTTGGAGATCTTGCCATCTTTTATAGATACTTTCACTGGCATTGTTCTCAAGAGATCAGGGAGATTATTCCTGTTCCTCTGAGGCGTGTGAGAACCACCAGAAGCTCAACTCATTCACACTCTTTCCACGTTTCACTGCCGAATCCACAAATTTTATCCCACAAATCATCATTCATCCCAAGAACATGCAACTTATGTAACATCTTGCCTTCTTCTTGCTTTCCTGAATCTTACAACTTGCCATCTTTCAAATCCAAGATCAATAAAATTGATCTGATCTCTCTCTCCTCTTAGCCTTTTGCTTTCTTCTTTCTTCCTTTGTTGAGGCATTGTATAGACCATCATGGCCTTTCCCCAACATAACTCGCTAAAAAATAGGTATATATTCTGCATTTAACATCTGATCCAAGAGAAATAGATTGCTTTAATGAATTAATTCAGCTCTAAGCAGATCAACTCAAGACGTTGGTTTCAGTTCTGAAAAGTCAAAATTGAGAATAAAGAGATAGATGCTAATATTGGTTTGGTTTTTATGAGAAAGGAACTTGCCAAGTCAAAACTGTACTTTTATTCTTTTATCTTGCCTAGAAGATTGGAAGCTCATTTTTTTGTCATGTTGAAGATCTTTTCAGCCACAGCTCATCAGAGCATAGAATGCTAGGTAATTGTTAAAACAGGACTGTGACATTTATACCAGATGCATATCAGCATGTTTTTATATCGATTGCATAGCCCTTTTTTGGACACCCTCTGTTTCATATTCTCATGATTGCTAGACAGAGAGATCTTTAGGCTGAAAAAATCATTCCCCTTCCTTCCAAGCCATGTTGGCGCTTGCGCTATGAAAATCTGTGGAATTTTTTGGAGGAACGTTTTCTGGGAACTGGGACTTCTTTGATATTACGTCCAGACAAACGCACAACTATAACCCCCTCAGGAATCACTAATGTGCCTGTCTATTTCTATCCAAAGCAAATTGATTGGAAAACCTGATTACTTAACTAAAGATTTGTCGTTTCCGCCCTCCTTGAATGGCATCATTCATCTTGATAGAGCCTTCTTTATAACTCCATGGTCCATTAACATAAGTTCTTTTAGGTTCAGACTGTGTGGATTTCATTTTCTGACATTAACTAGGTGAAACTCCCTGAGATGTTTTACATCCCCAAGTCCTGGTTCTTGTCATTGCTGCACCATGTAAATGAAAGGCCAAAAAACATTTTGAAAGAGAACCTCATCAAATGGGGTACATAGTGATGAAAGCAATCATGACCACCACACCATCATTGTCATCATAATCATAATCATCAGTCATAATAATAATCATCATCATAATCCTCATAGCCATAAAAGTCATCATCATCATCATCATCATCATCATCATCATCATCATCATCATCATCATCATCATCATCATCATCATCATCATCATCGTCATTGTGATAGATGATCTCATGACAGTGCTATAGATGATCATTATCATATCATCATAACCATTATCGTAATTATCATCGTAATCATAATAATCATCATAATCATCATCATCATCATCATCATCATCATCATCATCATCATCATCATCATCATCATAATCATCATCATCATCATAATCATCATAATCATCATCATCATCATCATTATCATCATCATCATCATCATAACCACCACCATCATCATCATCATCATCATCATCATCATCATCATCATCATCATCATCATCATCATCATCATCATCATCGTCATTGTGATAGATGATCTCATGACAGTGCTATAGATGATCATTATCATATCATCATAACCATTATCGTAATTATCATCGTAATCATAATAATCATCATCATAATCATCATCATCATCATCATCATCATCATCATCATCATCATATCATCATCATATCATCATCATCATCATCATCATCATCATCATCATCATCATCATTGTCATGATAGATGATCTCTTGACGCTGCTCTTTTTCTGTTTCCATATTGATAAAGGTGATGAGATTCAAGCTGAATTATGCCAATGGTTTTGAATTTTTCTAAGTTTTGGCTAACAGAACGATCTTTAAAGATCCTTGCTCGACCTTGTACTCTATAACAGTTAAGGAGCTCAAAGTGCGAGTTTCTCCTAATAGCAATCCATTGTATTTACAATGTAGGATTATGGATAGATCATTATGTTGATGGTGGCCTAAGGTGACACATTCCAAGGATCATAAGGATGAAAAAACTTAAGTTGAAAGCAAATTCCGATAATTCGTTGCACATTCAGCATTTAGGATGATACTTGTAGTAAAATGTCTCCTCTCCCGTATCGAATATTTCAGAGCGATGCCGACCAACCGATAATAAACACGAATAATCCTGAAGTGTTTTATGATGGCGAGTTGTGACAATTCAGTATCCAATATGCCCTCAATCTCTTAGATGTTGTCAATATAAGTGCCGGCAAAAGTGAAAATGCATCTCTCTAATTAACATTGCTGCTATCAAAATATTAGCATTATAATTACTAATTAATTGAGACTATGAAAAAAATGAAAGATTTACCCCCACCCATCATCTTTTTTCACTTACGTAGTCTATTGGAGATCTTGCGTGTGAAAGTTTGCCCTTTCTATTCTTCGATCGATCTTTTGGGCATAGCTGTTGTACTGCCATTCTTTATGTTACCTGGTATCGTATTCAAAAGCAGAGCGCCTTCGAGTACAAGTAAATCAATTCCGAACGCGCTTAAACTCTATTTGGAAATTGCAACAGATTATTATTTCGTAATCCGTATTTTGTGTGTTGTCTTTAAAAGGAATTAAATGATAGGTCTATTTTTGAGAAGCACTTCGAAATTTTGGCATTGTTTTTGACGATTGGTTGCAGTTTTAATCAACTGTTATAAAGCCCAGCAGAGCTCTTATATTGCTCTATAATGATGGTTATCACGAGTGAAGCTACCTCCACAACTCGTTAGGAGCTCTCGGGAGTGCGCCATCATAGATCCACGCAGCTTGGAGGTTGTTCAGCTATAGCTATAAGACCAAGGGGAAGCGAAACTCGTCCTTGGCTTTCATTACTCTTTCGGCTAGGAAGAAAGAAGATCTGTGCATCAGGGATTGCCTTTAAGTGTGGCATTATCCCAAGCATGTAGAGTAGGACGACTAGCTCCTGTTATGAAGGCATTGTTCCCCCAAAGTCCCTACCGGTACCTATTTACGCTTCCTCTCGGTCAGTAAAAAGGTACCTTTGTGTAAAGCTTGGGAAAGGGGAAAAGGACTTGCCAAACCATGCCATCATGCCAAACAATGCCATAGTTCATATCGGCATCTCTCTAGCAAGGTGCTATCGAACGCTCGTATCGAATAGATAAAAACTCAGTTTCGTTTTTAAGTATGTGCCACAGGAAACGATATCTGCTTCTTGATAGACTGGGTCAAGCTTGGCCTGCTCTTCAGCTGATATCTTGCAAGTTTCTTCTGCGTGTGATGCTATAAGAATGCGTCACTCTTATCCGTATCCGCACACACGATATTATAGACGAAGAATGCAGTCATCAAACTGTTGTCGTTCAAAGATTGGGACTGGCAAATTCAAGGCGGGCAAATTCTCCCGTCCATATAAGTTATTTTTATCGCTTTGAGGTCTGGCAATGCAGCGCAGTAATATGATTCGAATTTTGCGACTTCTTCATCCATCTAGATGTTTATTTGTTTAATTTTTCAAGGTTTGGTCGAAAGGAAAGAGCCACTGACATGGGAAAACGTTGTTCAGCCGATCGAGAACATAACGGACCGTATAAGAATATCATGGGGCATTGTATCTCACCTGCATGGAGTGAAGAACAGCGATTCCTTCAGAGATGCCTTTTCCAAGGTACCTTTCAAGCACATTTTAGTGTTTCTGATGTAGAGATCCCATTTCTGTATTATTTTCCGGTACACCTAGCATCGGTGGTAGACTTCACGGCATTGAATGCCTATTCTTGTCGAGCAAGATCCTGGTCCCTCCTTTAGATGCGACCACACCTCGTGATTCCACGCCTGTAATTACAGAGAGCTGAATACTCTCCTCAGTCTAAGTGAAACTTAGGATGAGGTTTCATCTCAAAACTACGGGCTATTAGATCTGCAGTCAATAGCCGCAATTGTAAAGGGATCCTTACACTTATATTGGGGTTTGCAATTATTCGCTTTTTATGAAGATACGTTGGCATTCACATTATGTATTTGAATGTGCCTAGAATGTATCATGCATCTAATAAGATCTAAGATCTGTTTCCATGACACCTAGCTTACATTTTACCATTAACTGAAAATGTAATAAGACATTACAACTGTTTTCACACCATTAAACTCCCCCTTTTCCTTCCCGCGAGAAACTTCCTTGATCTGTATTTCGCTGTAATTCTCAATCATAAAGTAGCTGATCAGATTCGTGGAACTCTGCAGTCTCGGCTCCGACAAAACCTCCAAGAAATCCACCGTTGCTTATCAGCTGAGCAAACACGAAACTCAGCTCTGATCCTTCCAAATACAAGACAGCCCATTTAATCTTTAGAATGATTTAAGTGATCCAGGTTAGTCTCGCTTGTCATCATTTGCTTTCCGGGGATTTCTTTCTTGTTTTCAAAACTGGCTGTCCGCCTTTTTCACGTGAAACAATTCTTAATTGCACACGCAAAACTCTTTTCAGAATTCATCTTGTTTTGTTGTATTTGAGGTCACTTTAAGTGTCAAAAATGTACTATTATTTCGTGACGATCTGATTCGACTCTGGCAAAGGAATTGGATTGAAATTAGCAAAAACCAGGGGATTTGTGTGTTCTAGCCTGCGAAGGTAGATTTTCAGGACCCTGGTAAGCTATGCTTATCGAGCAGTATTCAATGTTCTTCGTCACCAGGTGACGACAACTTTTTATTCCGATATCTGGAATTGTAGAGAGCTAGCGGACCTCATTCTCATGTTCAAGTTGATCTAGGACACCCTCCCAATTATTGTTTGTCGGGATCTGTGTTCGATACAAAGGTCAGGGGCACATAAAATTTTTGACTCTTTTGTGCCAAAGGGCCACCAGGCTTGGAACAGGACACCTTACTTGGTGCAGCGTACAATCAGGTGTACATTTGATCGTTATTTTTGTAGATCTCTATCTTCATTCGATTATCATTATTCGGTAGTATGAATCCTTTTCAATTGTCGCATTTAAGGATGGCGAATTGAAGCAATGCAAAATGCAAAAGATCTGTAGACACTTGGCAATCCTTGGAGGATTTGTTGGATGGCTTTCATCTCCAGAACACATCCAGAATAGCTCCCTTGCTCTCCTTGTATCTCGAGTTAACAAAGAAGAGATCGCGCAGTAGATGTTAGCCAGTAGATCATCGCTATCAACTTGACATGACAATATACTCACCTCCTTGAGGTGGACGTTGAGAACCAGATGATTTTTTAGATCGATCAACTGACGAAACTTTTTCTGCTCTCTTTTTCAGGTGCAACCAGAGGTCGTTAAGCTCATGACCAGCATCAGTCAAAGCAAACCGGTTTATGACGCCTTCAAGGTATTTACACTTCAGTACAGTACAGCCAGCAGTAGGGGTAATAAGCGTTGTGTTTGAGCACATTGTCCACCGTGTTCAAGGCGCAGACAGATTCGAGGCACGCTCATTAGTGTTTCTAGATGACCCCTGCCTCCCAACCTAGCAGTAGATTGGGGGTAAAGTGGGGCTACCTGCGTAAGGCTGGGGGCTGTGTGTGGTGAGGAAAGGAACTGGTCACCCTACCTGATTATTCTGTGGCTCAGAATTGTTCCATTCTGAAAAGGTAATTTGACGCTCGTATAGAGTGCCGGATTTAATTTTACTTTACTTGCTGACAGCAGTGATTTTTCTAACTTAGTTATTTTACGTGCGCCTTTATCGTTGTTGCGTTTTTCCGGCTGTTACCTGTTGAAAGCGGCGATGGGACACGATTCTAGCACGTTTTGGTTGACTGTTAGCTGCGCCCTCTGACTTCATGATATTGTTGACGTCATCACGTTACTTAGAGGGAGCGACGAGGAAGCAAAGCAGATCCAAAGCTCAATTTACTTTAATCATTTACTTCCCAACCTTACAGCTATGTCAAAATATTAAGCTACGATTACACATCTATTTATTGCCAAAGCTGAGAATGAATTCAATCAATTTCAATAATCATCTTCACTACTCTATCCACCAACTACTTCCAAAAATCTTCATTCCTTCCAACAACTGGCGCGCTATAGTACGCCTTGTATTCCGTTTCTTTCCCAGGATCCTACGACTTGTATTCTTTCAAACCTATAAGATTGTTTGTGTCTCTAATCTCAACACAGCCACACCTAGAATCATAGCCACTTCTCATCTCTTCTTTCAAATCCAAGTCCAACAAACTTGATCTTGTCTCCCTTTCCTCGTAGCCTTTCTCTTTCTTCCTTTGTTGGGGCTTTGTCATAGGCCACCAGGGGAACTGTTTTCAACGTAATTAAAGATGGATGACGTCGTTCAGAAATTACCCAAACCGATCTTTGTCCCATTGATAAGACTTACTGTGAAAAGACTTACTTCGTTGGAGAAGTTCTAAAGTCCATTTGACTCTAGACATATATGCAGGATTAACGTTTCTCATAGAAGCCAAAAACTATCATTTGTAAGCCTTTAGTAGTTTTGCTACACTTTTTCGACGTTAGCTAACCATTTTTAATTTGCCATGTTCTCTCTTCATCTGGCATTTAGTGCTCAGAAATGTCACCTGAATAGCTGCAGTATTAACTCGCGGTATTTATCTACGCCTGACTGCATTCACGAGTGAGTGATTCGCTATTTCTTGAATTCAAGATTCTGGAAAACAATTCTCAGGAGTTGAGTGAGGCGCAACAGCGGATTCTTGCGTCAGGAATCAAGTCAGCTTACAACAGCGGAGTGTCATTAGAAGGAGGTGGCAAAGCACACTACAACGAGATCATCCAAGAGCTTGTTGCTTTAAGTACAAAATTCAGGTGTGCAACAGCAACCAAACAATCTACAATGCTCCCTTCCAGTTATCTTAGCCTTATATAGCCTCCTTCCCAGTCATCTTAGCATTAACTAACCTCCTTCCCATTTTCCTAATCTTTAGGTAATCTCCTGCCCAGATTTCTTGGCCTTAAACTTTCTATACCCCCCTGTCTAGATGTCTTAGCTTTAGGTAACGTCCTTCCCAGTTATCTTCAATCAAGGTATTGTTAAAGTGCTTCAACGTGAATTTCGAATAGTCACGTAGCTCAAGTGAATTCTTCATGCATGGCATGGCTGATATATTCGCGTCTCTTTCATATCTAATTTCAACTGTTTTTTAAGATCTTCTTCATCCCTTCCTGACTTCTTCTATGGAAATCTTCACTTTTTGTGGTTCTTGTGACGTAGTTTGTATTCGTTTTCGTAGCATAAACTTCAGGGACCATAATGTAACTTTTGATGCCAGTTGCTTATCCAAGGGTAGTTGCCATAACTAGGGCAAGGAATGTCGCAAAGGGTTCCCGCTGACAGCTGTTTTCCCTAGCATCGGGGAGAACAACATTGAAGTATTGTTGATCACATCTCGTTAATCCCTAATTTTGTAGTTTTGAAAAATGAGATTTCGTTGCAGCAATAACAACCTCGACTCTGTTAAGAGCTTTGGTATTGTGCTAAAAGACGCTAAAGATGTGGATGGACTCCCGGAAACACTGTTGGATCTGACAGCAAACGCAGCAGCTAAGGATTCGAAGTACGGGGGTCAAGCCTTTTTCTTCCATTCCCTTTTATCAAGATTATCTTATAGACTAGAAAGAAGTACGATTGTAGCAAGTTTACTAAGACGATTCAACGTATGGAAAGCTGTCAATAATAACATTTGATATGATATTGTACCATCAGTCATGTTATATCAGATATCACATAATATTATGTCATATCAAATCAATCATACCATATCATATCATATCATATCATATCATATCATATATCAATCGTATCATATCATATCATATTATATCATATAATATCATATCAATCGTATCATATCATATATCATATTATATCATATCACATCATATCATATCATATCATATCATATCGTATCAATCATTTCATATCATATTATATCAGATATCACAAAATATTATGTCATATCATATCATACCATATCAATCATGTCATATCATATTGCATCAGATATTACATAAGATTAGGTCATGTCATATCTTATCAAGCATCCCATTATATCACATCAATTATATCACACCATCTATTGTATCAGATCATAGCACGTCATTTATTATAGTATATGATATCATTTTTTGTATCATTTCATTGTATCATCTTTCGTGTAGTAAGTACGAAGATGGCTAAGTAGGGGAGCGCTTTCGCATTGATCCTAGGGTTAGTAGTTTGAGACCATTCTCAGATAAACTTTCACTTTGAGACAGGAGTGTCGCTAGCTCTCTGTAATTCCAGGCGTCGGAATCACGAAGTGCGGTCACATAATGAGGAAGGACCTGGACACTGCTTGATAACCAAATTGCTTCTCAGTGTCCAAATGTCTACCTTTGACATCTAGGCAGAATCTTATCCATACACGTTATGCTCACGGGTTAAGATCGACGCCTAAGATTTTCAATAAGCCCCTGAGTGCCCTGAAATCTGCCTTTAGGTGCTGGCTGCAAAGCATTAAGGTGATTCGGTGTTTTATATTCTTATTTTTCAGTACATCTGCTGATCCAAAGAAGGGACCGTGGAAGCTTACGCTGGACCCACCGTGTTATGGTCCTTTCATGAGACACAGGTAGAACCTTTCAAGGCTTCGCTTAATGTTCTCATCTCCAGTTTTACTGTCATTCTGTTGGATGGTCAGTGGTAGTTTATCCCAGTGGCTACCGCTCTTGATTACAGACCCAGTGGTCGGTAGTTTGTGACTGAATTAAGCTTGGCTGATACTTGGAACGAAGGAGTCTTTGTAATTACAGGCAGATAAATCACAACGTGGTCCAGTAGATAATAACGGCGAGGATAGTCCTTGATAAGCTTGGTTTCTTAGGGACCTAAATGCCCATCCCTTACATCTAAGTTGTGATTAAAGCATTTTGAGCTTCTATCTTTAGGAAATTTCAGCAAGGTATAAACATTTAAGCCAGGAAAGCAGATAGTAAAGATGACATATCGGAATGACAACTTTTTCCCTTCCTGTCATAACTTTCATTGCTATCAAAGCCCTCAGGAATTTTCATTTTTGCTGCTATCCTAATGGATTGGTTAGGGGGGCAGGGGCAAAAGCCGTGGAAAGAGCAGCAGGACCACAAAATCTGGAAGGCTTACCCACCTGTCAATGATAAATATTAATAATAAACGTTTCACTTACAGTTGGATAAAAGTAGGCTATTTTTCATAATGTCTATCGAGCAGCTTGCCAAATGGAGCATCGAGCTCTCAAGAGGATGCGAAGTGATCGTTTATGGACCCTGTTAAACCTACCACATGGGAATAGCGCCCCTAGAAAGGGAATGTCCTTTTCGATTTTTCAATAGAAGTTTTGTGCCATCATTTGATTTTTCACCCCGTTGTTGTTGTCGTTATAGCACCAATCGTCAGGTGCGAGAACAGTTGTACAAGGCCTACATTGCACGAGCATCGTCAGGTGACCATGACAACCGAGAGATCGTCGAATCCATAAGGAGGTTAAGGTACCGTGCTGACGAGATTCTCGTTGCTTCTTCGCAGATCGTAGTTTACTTGCTCTTATTGTCAGTAGATTTATCGATACGTTCTGATCTGCAACGTCAGTAGTCGTTTTCATCAGGTCTGTGTTGTGTTGTGTTGTGTTGTGTTGTGTTGTGTTGTGTTGTGTTGTGTTGTGTTGTGTTGATGTAGTTGGTTGAGACCCATACTCGAAGCGAGCGTTGGGGAGCACCTTGTTAGCTGGTGCCATCTTGAGCGGTGACATTGTGAAATAGATTGGCTAGTGCTCCTTTCCTTGCTGCGTTCTACCCCAGAGGTATGCCAGGTACCCATTTGCTGCTTATTAGACAGATAGAGGGTGACGAGAAATGTGAACGAGGATGCCTCGAACCCGAGACATTCCTTGTAATTGATGTGCTGTAACCATTCTACCAAATGCCCCTACAAGCAGTCCTAGATGGAATTTGCACCGCAAAATTGCTACAATTTTGATCAACCACGCTTCGGTTGCAACAGGCACTCGAAGACATAAGACATGAGAATTTTCATTTTAACCCAAAAAAGGGAATCGCAAGGAATTGTAATCAACGATCTGTGAAATTAATGAAAACTGAGTTGGTAAACTAGAATAAAAGTAATGAATGAAAGAACAACAAACAAGTTGAATTGTAGCAGAAAGCCAAAGTTGAACGGGAAAATGATTACATGGAGTTTTTATAGATAGCCAAATGGTTGGAAAGGGATCTTATAGCAGAGCTAATTCGTTGACCGTTACGAAGACTTGAAGTCTGCTTTCATTCGAATAATGATTGTAATAGTAATAATGAAATTACTCATCATCATCATCTTAAGTTATCTTTCATATCAATTAAGGTTGCTTCTGAATATGTGATGGCTACAACAGCGAAACAGCGAAATGAGTCAATAAGTTTGTGAATCAAAAAAATCCTTCATTACCGTAGTGAATATAGAATTTTTGCTTGCCATGAAAACCACCTAGCCATTGCTTTACATAATATCATTGCCTCTTTCTAAGAAATGAAAAGGCCAAGATTTTGAATTTCCCTGACTTCGCGCATCTATCATTGGATACAAAGATGGCCGAGAGCCCCAAGGCAGTCATCGATATGATTACAGGGCTGAAGGAAAAAAGCAAATCAACCGCTGAGGAGGAGGTCAAAGAACTCAAGGTCAGGTTTCGCTTCCCTATGTTTAACTGATACGATGAATCCAAAATTGCACACTTCCAGCAGAGGGAGGAATATTTTTTTGATTTTCAATTTTTGATTTACCACCAAACAGGTTAGAAAAAGCAGATAAAAACATGGCGTTAAGCTCATTTTGGCGTCTGCAACCGCCCTTCAATGAATACGGAGGACAGAAGTCTTATTTTTTCATTAGTTTGTTCTAAGCGGGCTAGATGGATTTTCAGATATTTATAGTTAATGTAAGCCCACTATGAATGACGTAATCAGGCCTGGGATCTCTCGTTTAACGTCTCCTCCGAAGGACAACGAGGTGAATTGCGTGACAATACCACTAGGAGGATTCCCATCTGGAGTTTGGCCTCACTTGAGCCAGCTTACTTAATTTCAGTATCCTGCTGGCCACTGAACCAGCTTCTCGACTGCCCATCCCTTTTATTTTGCTAAGTACCAAAATGAAATATTTTGCAGAATTATGCGCTTAAAGATGGCACTGATATGCAACTATGGGATGTGGCATACTACGGTGAAAGGCAAAGAGAAGAGTTATTCAGGTGTTTAAAAGCCCTTTTACCCTATTCATGTTTATCCTACGCGTGACAACTCACCAAATAAGTATTCGCATGATGGAAGCATGCGTTTCGTTAGAGTTCTTCTGCATTTCTTGTCTTCCTAATTTCTGCCACTCATTTCATCGACCCTTGTTGTTTATTTCCCCCTGTTTCTTTTTGTCTTAACTGGTTCCGTTTCTTTTTCAATTTTATCCAGACTCATTGACCTCAACGTTTCTTAATCTTTCTTGACTGCAATTCTTTTCCAGACTGAAAGAGGAAGAGATAAGGCCATATTTTCCACTGCCAAGGCAAGTCGGATTCATTTCAGTCTAATTTTTCCTCAGTTTTAGCCAACTCAATTTTTTTAGCCTTCCATATCTATCAATAATGCTGAATATTCATGGCCTACGCGTTTCTTTTTCATGTTAACCTTTCCTGGTGTTTCTTTGCATGCTGAGTTGATCTGCGCCGATTTCGCAATTGTTTATTCGATGCAACGAGGCTGTGGCGTGGTGGTTCAGCTTGTGGACTCATAAAACATGGGTTGTGAGTTCGACTCCTCCGTGTGTCACAATAAAAACGCCATTGGTGAGGAAGGCAACGGGAAACCACTCAGTGTCTCTGGTTTCTGCTAAGCGTAAAATCGCGTGTGTGACGCAGTTTTTTTGTATTCAATGTGAGTTTGTTCTCCCCTGTTTTCTAGGGTTCTTGAAGGTCTGTTCAAATTGTCTTCTGAGCTGTTTGGAATTCAAATCAAGGCAAGTGCTCTAGTTGTACCAGAAAACTAGTGCATGTTTTCATTTTACCCAACACCTTAGAACGTAAAGCAATCCAGTTCGTATCAAATCTACACGATACATTTTTCAGAACTTTATTGAACCCGTTTGCAAAGCAATTCTGCAACTATTCACCTCAAACTCTGCTCTCTCTGGGAATTATTTGGCGATGATGTTTCGTTCCTCTTGTAGGAGTCCCCTGGAGAGGTGGATGTCTGGGACAAGTCAGTGCAATACTTCAAAGTTTACGACAAAAATGGTATGCTCATTTCAAGTCTTCTTCAAACCCAATCAATTCTCAGTATCTCTGTCCATAAAGAAAAATAAGATAAGTAAGACAAAATAAAGACGAATTTCCATACTGGATGAAGCACTTTAGATTAGCTGTTATCAATGTGTGTCGAGTGCTTGTACCTTCAGAGTTACTTCTGAGTACTCATTTACCAACCTCGGAAAAGCTGAGTTGACTGTTAGCTTGTGGTTTGTGGCTCCAACGATAGGATTCAAACCCACGCAAGTAGATCTCCCAAGAATCGGAACACTGCGCCTGAACCACTCGGCCACACCATATGCTTTACAAGCCACTAGCTACCATTGTCATACTTACTGGTCATCATTCTTAGGCCCTGTGCGGCCATTTGTCTTCCCATCTATTTGCAGCTAACGGTAATTATTCATTTTGCTCCTAGGAACGTATCTTGCTTCCTTTTTCCTCGATCCATATTCCCGACCGAGCGAAAAGCGAGGCGGTGCTTGGATGGGATCAGCTATCTGTAAGTATATTATCTATTATATTCTTCTATTGGGTACCCTTCTTCTCTGCTTTGCTTTACCCCCATCTGTTCAGCCCTGTTGTTCCCAAATTTCCCACTTGCTGAGTTTTTAAACCTTCTTTAGACTTTAAACCTGGACTCACATTTCCTCTGTCCTTTTAGCCCGGAGTAAGAACATGAATCGTACTCCCATTGCCTACTTGATCTGCAACCAAAGTCCACCAAGTGACAATAAACCGTCACTGATGACATTCGGTGAAGTTAGCACTTTATTTCACGAGGTAATCTCCTTGTTTTTCAGTTTTGCCGCTGGCCTACCGAGTTATCAGATTCGTTAAGGCTTTTAATCCTTCATCGGATGAATTTCGACAAATAAGCTATTCAATATAACTAAAAAGATGTTGACATATTTTTAGTTTGGCCATGGTTTACAGCACATGTTGACAACAGTGACTTACTCTGAAGCATCGGGAACTAACAATATTGAATGGGATGCGGTATGTACAACATCGCACATCCACTAGCATATCTTTTTTGTGCAGCACCGTCTTCCTCTAAGACCGGATCCTCAGTGATGGCTGCATCTTTAAACCTGTGTCTTGCGGTGCGATTGTGTCTGGCGTTGTGACTGTGTCTTGCGTTGCGACTGTGTCTTGCGGTGTTACTGTTTCTTGCGGTGTGACTGTACCTTGTAGTTTGACTGAGTCTTGCGGTGTGACTGCGTCTTGCATTTTAAATAAACATAATTTTGATACAATTTATTTAAAGTTGGCGAATATCGTAGTGAAGCCAACTGTACAACTGTGATTATATTTTTCAATAAATCTAAGAACTAGTATATGTCTTCCAAAATGAAACTTAGGTTCGCCATAAATGTTTTTCAAGGCCTGGAGCAGTTCCATTTGCCTTTGCTTTTTGTCTACCATCGTAGGTATAGGTACTAACCAAATTGAGAGCAGTTGTGCCAAATCCAAATGCATCTAGTTTTGTGAAGAAACGTAAACAAGCAAAAGCTTTCGAGAGGTCCACAAGGAAGACACATGCGTGTCACATCTAATCGAATTGTGCTCTCCAAGTTTCCAGCAAACTGACAAGAGCATAATGGATGCTGTCGTCCTCACGAAAGCCACGCAAATAGCGTGCCTGCATCTTGCGTTGCGAAAGCATCTTGAGTGGTAGCTACGTCTTTAGCCATGGCTGTATCTTCAATAACAGCTGCAGTTTCACTTAAATGCGCCTCTGAAGTTACTGCCGTACCTTCACTTAAAGTGACGCTGTCATTTACGGCCCCCTTTCAGTGATCTTAGTTAGCAGTTACATCTTCGCTTGTTTAGCGGTCTTAAAGGGGAAGAGACAACACTGATGGTGATCGATCGTTTCTTTAAACAACAGGTCGAAGTACCGTCTCAGTTTATGGAGAATTGGTTGTACGACTGGGACACAATAAAGATGGTCAGTGGTCACTTTGAGACAGGTCAGACTCTGCCTCGGGAGCAGTTCGATCAGCTTGTCAAAGGTAAGCAAAAGCACAAGACGCTCTTGCGTGTTCTCCTTTTAAAGATTTCCACCTCTGACCAAAGACCACGGAGCAGGGTGAACTGGGGAACCTATACCCCAACTAATTTTCACAGCAAGTAGTCTTATTTCTGTTTGCGAAATGGGGACCGAACACATGCTCGCGCTTCGTCCCCCCCCCCCAAGCCCACCTTCTTTCCAGACTGTCCCCTGGTGGCTGTTGCCTTTTCTCTTTGAAGAAGCCCGTCGGTTCCTGCATTTAATACTGCGATAAACTGTCTAGTTCCCCTTGGTTTCGTCAGCGAATCTTTGGGAGAGGTCCCTGGTTGAATCAGTTGAACCTACTGGTCAGCAAGTGAGGATCTGTCATAATCAATCTAGTTCACACCACATTATTTGACTGTGTCCTGTCATACTTGGAGTATTAAGCACAGAACTACTGAATTTCTTTGTAGGGAGATTCACTATCGGAGATTTTTTTCTCTCGTTGTGAAACCTTAGCTTTTACTGACAGACTGTTTTGACTTGCCTTGCTGTTTTGCTAAGCAAGTATTCGCTGAAATAACACGTCCTCGTTTTGTCTTAATAGCTCGAAGATTCATGGCCGGTTCTTCCATGCTACGTCAGTTGTATTTTGCTGCTGTAGACTTGGAATTCCACATAAGGTACCTTCAAAAAATGCTCTTTATACGAAATTCAATGTTTCATAGGAAAGTGTCATCGTTAATAAATGCTTTGATGTGTGAAAACTCAATATCGCAGAGGATAAAGGAAATTAATACCTTTTCATCTAACACACAGATCAGAGTACAGAGTAATCTATTCCGTTGGGCTCTTTAGCCACAGGGAAGGGCGGTGGTTTTAACAGGCAGTCTCTCATTTTCACCCGTTAACATCAAAGTCTTGCTACAAGTTTCATAGTCTCATTGCGGTCATTATCCACCGACGTTTCAAATTCGGATCAATGTCAGACATAAGGATCTTTAATGTGACGAAAGTTACTTTTACACTTGTCTGTGTAATAAAGCAGTTTTTATGTCGAAACTTTGATTCTTTTGGCAGCATTTGTTGTACTTACTCGCGTACACTATTAGCAGGTGTGGAAATCTATTTGAAGGAACCCAGCGAGTTTCTGTAATTTCCACATCAGTTCACACAATCATAATTTGATACAAAGGTCAAGGGAAGGGAAATGAATGAATTTGGAATTTCATCAAAATTCCAAATACGCGAGTGAAGGCATGATTTCGTTGCAAGGAATGTCTTTTCGTTTGACAATCAACAGATCTTTGACGAAAACGTCTTTGATGTGACGTCATCATGGCAAGTCTCATTTGGACCATTATTCGACGTGTCATACTCTGATAACTGTCGGATGAAAATGTTTTCATCGCGACGATAATTATTCCCCGCTCTATCCTACAATATTATAAGGTAGCTTGTCTCGTTCATGTGATGACTAGGCTTCAATTATAATCCACTTTGGCGTTCTCTAATCAACAGAGCCCGATAAGATAATCTCCATTACTTGTAGCAGTGGTCTATTTGACTTCTCTTTCACAGCAATGATTCTTGGCCAGTCGTCATGAAGCGTGTGGCAGATGTATACACTGTACTTAAACCCTTACCCGAGGATATGTTCCCATGCTCCTTCACACACATTTTCTCAGGTGGCTACGCAGCTGGGTATTATTCATACAAATGGGCTGAGGTAGGCCTTACTGCGTAAAAAAAATCTTTTAATTTTCTTGCATTTATGTACTGCATAGTCTTCAACTATTTTGCTCCAGTAGCTAGACATAATAGAAATCAAAGCATAATCAAGCAGTACCCAACCTAACAGTTGAACGGATACATTTGAGAAACCAATTTTTTGATAACTGGAGGGGGGTTTGCGAAAATCTGACTTGCAACTAGAGACACAAAAGCTCGTCTCTCAACTGAGGTTCATTTTTCTATCAAACTTGCGTAACATTCGCCAACAAGACTTGTGTTGTTATTTTAGTCCAAGGTAAATCTCATGACCATAGGAATCTCGACTTGTAAAGTAGGGTCCTGGCCCTTCTTTTCGATGCGACCACACCTTCTAATCGCCACGCTTGAAATTGCAAAGAGTTAGTGACACTCCTTACTCAAAGTGGATGTTACGCTCACAAGGTCTGTAAGCAAATGCTTCGTAGCCGATGCTAACAATCATTAATTCCTTTTAAAGGTTATGGCCGCAGATGCGTTTGCAGCGTTCGAGGAGGTCGGACTACAAAACAGGAAAGCTGTTAGCGATACTGGAATGAGGTACGAGTTTTTAATTTGCTGTTTACTTTATATCAACTGTAACCGAAACTATGTATCGGACCATTGCTGTCTTGTCCGTTTTTCCTTTTCCTACATAAGATGCCTTTAAAGCCGCGTCAATTTCTACACCCCCCCCCCCAGTCCACGTTAAGGTGTAAAGATAGTACAAAATAACGGTACTTGCTTGTTCGTCCCATTTTCATTGGTTGGGTCCACCTGTAACTTAAGCCGCTGGCTCTCTAATGCCAGGCTTCTGAATCAGGAGCTGTGATCACATCGAGAGGAAGGTCCAAGACAATTCTCGATATGCTTCGCATCTCAAGTGTCTTAAAATCCTCTTTTGGAAGCTAGGTGGACAGCATTGATAAGAAGCCCACATTTCCCAAATTCCCGTTCATAATGCCAATCACATTTACATTGATGAACGTTCGTACTACGTTCATCAAAGCATATCGTTGAGATTTTCCTTTTGTCGGTTCAGGTTCCGCAACACATACTTGGCTCTGGGAGGTAGCCGTGATCCTAAGAAAGTTTTTGTCGACTTTCGAGGACGCGAGTACAAAATTGCTGCTTTGCTGCACATCTATGGCCTAGAATGAAACCAAAGGTGCATGGCTCCCGGAATTTCAGCGCTGTAAATATACGTAATAGAAACCTTAGTAGCCGATGGTAAAGCTGAAGGAACAAATGTAAGTTTTCCTAACTAAGCCTCAAGCGCCTGATGATTTTGATACGAATTCATGGTTTTGAAAAACAGCTTGAAATTTTTGGGGGTTTTTCGACAAAACTTAGAAATGGTTTCACAGAAAATAGAACCTAGTACAAACAATGCGACGATTGAATAAAGCAATAACTGAAACTACCAGAAACGTAGACTATTGTAAGGCAGATATACATATAAGAGAGAATACGTACATGTTTTTATGCAGTTATTTTCTACAAAAAATATGATGCTACATAAGATGACAAAGTTTCTGAAAATTTTCTGCACTTGAAAGCAGGCTTCAATAAAAGGTCAATCTATAATCGGACATGTTCTAATTCTTTATCAAAATATGACGTTATGTCGAAGTTCCTTTCCAAATATCTTTTTTCATGTACGTGTGTAGCGAAATTGTGCGTCTGAGGTCTGAATGTAAACGTATAAATAATAATGTAGGCCACATTAGATACCAAAGCCGAGTAGAAGGAAAAAATCGGATTGGAAGATGTGTATCCACCCCGCACACACATAAACACACATGCATACATCTACAACTTCTACAGCCGTCTCCCTCCAGAGCGGAGTCACTCTTGCAGACTGTCAGTATCATTTCCTTATCTTCATGAGAGAGTTTGACTTCTACTTTTATGATCGAATCCTTCATTTCCCCAACCGTGTTTAGCCACCTTTTGCGACACGCAGAGAATACGCTGGTCCCATTCGACCCTGGCAACCATAAGGACCATTCGCAAGTATTTATTTGCATGGGTTAAATTTCTGGTACCGACTTTGACCGTTTGGTTTTGAATTCTTGCTTGGTTGTTCGTACACAATAACACCGGCTTCGGAATGGTCCTGAAAGCTGTACGTTGGTGTTCTCTGCTACGGAATCAGCTTTCAGATGTGCAATTATAGTCTGTTTTATGTCAGCCTCGTCTAGGAGAAGACAGAAAATTCCATGACATAATTACAAACGCACGTGGTGATTATAAAGGAAGATGTACAGTTAAAGGAATGACTCAACCCAACACGATCAGGAACATTGACCGTGTATGGATAGAGCATTTCATGACATAGTTGTTTATTAGTTTTGGAATATTACTTTCTGCCTTGCTATGTCCTTTCCTCTTCCGTTGAGTTATTTGTTTCTTTCTTTATGTGGTAATAATCTATTCGAAGCCGGATAATAATGTCATAACCATGATCGCTGTCCACTGTACCACAAAGAAAAAGTAAGAAGCAGGTGGCTCTCTTGTGCATTGATAAAAATTACATCGTACAGACATTTTGAGCCTTATAATTTGTAGTTGGGGGCATGGCCCTTCGCAAATCACATATTTTTCCATGTTTTTTTCTTTTTCAGTGTTGGGGAAAGCCCCCTACCCATCTATCTATCTATCTATCTATCTATCTATCTATCTATCTATCTATCTATCTATCTATCTATCCATCTATCTATCTATCTATCTATGCCTATCTATACCTATCTATGCCTATCTGTGCCTATCTATCTGCCTATCTATCTATCTATCTATCTATCTATCTATCTATCTATCTATCTATCTATCTATCTATCTATGTATCTATCTATCTATCTATCTATCTATCTATCCATCTATCTATCTATCTATCTATCTATCTATCTATCTATCTATCTATCTATCTATCTATCTATCTATCTATCTATGCCTATCTATCTATCTATGCCTATCTATCTATCTATGCCTATCTATCTATCTATGCCTATCTATCTATCTATGCCTATCTATCTATCTATGCCTATCTATCTATCTATGCCTATCTATCTATCTATGCCTATCTATCTATCTATCTATCTATCTATCTATCTATCTATCTATCTATCTATCTATCTATCTATCTATCTATCTATCTATCTATCTATCTATCTATCTATGCCTATCCGTCTATCTATGCCTATCCGTCTATCTATGCCTATCCGTCTATCTATGCCAATCTGTCTATGCCAATCTATCTATTCATCTATATATCTATATATATATTTAGTATTGTACATTACCTAAAAGTTATCTAAAAAAATAAATTACCTATGAATAGGTATTCCATACATAGGTTAATGTGTATATAAAAGTAAAAAGTATTTTGGCAGTGTGACCCCATGAGGTTTATGAATTTGGGTAAAAAGAGTCTGTAAGCTTGCTGTAGTTAAACCGATGACACGAGGGCGATATGCTTGCTGTCCCTGGTGACCTATAGCAAAGCCCCAGCAAAGGGAGAAGGAACAAGGCCAAGGAGAGGAGATGGGGACAAGCTTGAGCTGCTTCTATGTTATCTGTGTACTGGTCAAGCGTGCTGACTCTAGTGCAAGAGTAGTGGGTTCGAGTCCGGTTTGCCATTAGATCATAATACCCACTCCCATAGAAAAAACTCGCTGCCTCTAGTTTCTGTTACGCCCGCAATGGAGTATGCTATACCGTAACCTTCCGCCGTTTCATCTACGCCTTTGCCATCAGTGCACTGGAGTCGACGATCAGATGATGGACCCAAATTTTTCAAATTGTGCTCCAGTTTCAGTACACTTTACTGTAGGCCTAAATCTTCTCGAGAAATAAGCTCAGGTCTCAAGAAACAAAATCATACCTGTGACGGTTTTCTCTAACCTCTGTGAATTCGTGTCAGCTTCATTCTCTTCGTAAAAACTCTGTCTTTGTTGACACAACTTCAATGATGGCAATGTCATTGCTTTCTTCGGGCTGTAGGAAGCCGGGTTCGCAATCAGTATTTGCTCAAAATCGAGCAGCTGTTGGTTGGCCATTCGGCAAAAATTACTCGGCAAAGATGATCCTTTCCGCATGCGAAAACTTTCATCGCTCAATCCGGTCAATTTTCGGCGAATGCTTTCAATAAGACTGCCACGATTTCGCAATGACTTTATTCCATTTTGGACTGCTTCTTCAGCATTTTCATCTTCCTTCTTCGGAGGGTCTTCCATGTCGCATAGCTTCTCGGACGACGAAGAATGATGGCTTCTCCGATATTCTTGGTCCTGTGAAAGCAGAATTTCATCTCTCAGCTTAGCTAATCAGCGTTTCATCTAACATTGACTTGAACGAACGAAATAAAAGAGGTAGTAAAATAGTTTCCTCGTTGTCCTCCAATGCTGTGCCATTAATGCTGCAAGCTATCATAAATTCTCCTCTTGAGACTATTTGCAACTCTAAAGAAACTTTGATCATGGTTTCATCATGATTGGAGAGAAATTTGGGCAACGAAACATGACGATTAGTAGATGTGTATGAATGGCAAGACCTTTTAGGACTAAATACAATACCAGTAAATAAGCATTTGATTTACGCTGTACCGTTTTTTTACTTTCCAGAGCCAGCTCCGCTGATTTTAGGCTTCTCTCTGCCACCAAAGCTCTCTGCTCCATCAAAGCAAGCTCCTTCAGTAAATGCATATGTTTATTGGATAGATCTCCGAACAGCATTCTCTGCTCCTTCATATCGGCCTCGTGTCTGAGTTGCAGTGACTTCACAACACCGGCTGCTTTCGTCTTCTCAGCCTCGGCCTCGTCTCTCGCCGACTTAGTCTCTTGCAAGCACCGCATTAGTTTATCGCGATCCACTCTTACTATCTCTAGAGCTGCCGCCAGTCGACTGGTTTCGTTCTTTGCCCTCTCAATATTGAAATTTTGCCATGTTTCCTTCGCCTCAAGTTCACTAATATAGTCTTGCAGCCTTTGAAACCGGCTGGAAAGATCCTCACTTGTGTCTTGCAAACTGTTTTTCTCTTGACTTAACGCATCGAATCTACAACATTCAATACTTCAATTGTGACAATTTTCAATTTTTAGCATTAGGCCCCTGTCAAGAGGCAATCAGTGTCATTCTTAAAGGCCTCTCTTTTAGAATAAATGGCCATCATGGGTTTCAACAGGCAGATAGCTGTTCGAAGTTATTCTCTAAGTTTCCCAGCCAGAAAAAGGTTTCAGTAGTCAGCCAGTAAGCTATTTGATCATCTGTTAGCCGCTCAGTCAATTTTTTGGTCAGCTAGTTAATCAATGATTTTTAGCTTGTTTGTTTGTCAGTCGTATAGTTCTTCAGTTAACCAGCTATCTAGTTAGTTTTTTATGTAGTTGCCTAATTAGTAAGTTTTTTGACTAGTTAGTTATTTCATTAGTTCATTATTTTATTAATTAATTATTTCACTGGCATTTAATTAGTTAGCTATTTCATTAGATAGTGGCTAGTTAGGTAGTTACCTAACCAATTAGCTATATGATTAGGTAGTGAGCTATTTAAGAAGTTAGTTAATGAGTTAGTGCTAGTCAGCTGTCTAATTAATTAGCTATCTAAGTGATTAGTTATCTAGTTAAGCTAGCCAATTAGTTAAATGGTTAGTTGGTTTATTTTCTAGTTAATCATTCAATTGTTTAGTTAGTGACATAATCAGTTTAATACTTAGTTGATTATTGAATTGATTGTTTTGCTACTTAATTAGTTAATTAGTTAGCTAGTTAATTAGCTAGTTGGTTAGTTAGTTAGTTAGTTAGTTAGTTAGTTAGTTAGTTAGTTAGTTAATCAGCTAGTTGATTGATTCTTTGATTAGTTGATTAATTAGCTAGTAAATTATTTAGTTTGCCTGTTAATTACTTAGTTATTTAATTGGCTGCTTAGCTAGTTGATTAAGTAACCAGTTATTCATTTGCAATTGCATTTAGACGTAAGCAAGTGATGCTCATATTCACTGAAATCAGATCGAGGCAATGCCTAGCTTAGAAAACTATTGATATGCCGCACAGCCCCAAACGAAATAACTCTCGTCTCCATATTCGGGGCCAGTCTTTACAAAAAGCGTAGCCCAAACGGCCTAGCTGAATCACCTTGAGTTTAGGATTTCTGTCCATTTCTGAAAGGAATCCAGCTCCTGTTGTAAACCTTCTTTCTCTTCAGCTAAAATGGCGTACTTGAACTTCCATTTGTACAGCTCTCTGTTGAGTTCATCTTTTTGCTCAGTCACCGATTCGCTGATCTTGAGCGAGTTTTTTCGCTCATAGTCGTTGATAATCGTCAATTCCCGGATCTGGGTTTTAAATGTCTCATTCTTCGACAACAGTTCGCCGTTTATGCTTTTGAAATGGTCGATCTATTTTGAATGATAGAGATGACCATGTATATACTGTATACATATACATATAATCACACAGAGATTGCTTTGAAAGGGGAGCTCCGTACATAGCATTGTCCATCTCCCCCAATCTCATCCAATACATCTTAAATTGCAGTTACTGGGTGCATTGAGATTAAAATGATAGCTATAAGCAGGGATGTCGCGATAACTTTTTGGTTGGGGGCGCAAGGTTGAATTTACCTGAATTTCTAAGTTCAATTCTTCAAAAGTAGAACTGATTTTACGATGTAATAACTTATCTTTACCTCGTTCCAAAAGTTGGGGTGTGTCGCACCTCCACACCCTCCGCTTGCGACGTCCCTGGCTATAGGTAATACTATACCCAATCATCATGCTAATAATAGAAATAATGATGATATGATGACGATGATGATGATGATGATGATGATGATGATGACGATGATGATGATGATGACGATGGTGATGATGATGATGACGATGATAATGGTGATGATGATGATGACGATGGTGATGATGATGATGACGATGATGATGGTGATGATGATGATGGCGATGATGATGATGATGATGGCGATGATGATGATGATGATGATGACGATGATGATGGTGATGATGATGATGATGATGATATGATAACGATAAAGATGATGATAATGATTATGATGATAATGATGATGATGATGATGATGATGATGATGATGATGATGATGATGATGATGATGATGATATGATAACGATAAAGATGATGATAATGATTATGATGATAATGATGATGATGATGGTGATGATGATGATGATGATGATGATGATGATGATGATGAAAATAATAATAATTATCCTAAGACCCTTAAATTGTACCATTTACTTTGCCTACATGGCTCAAGGCGTATTGAAAATCATCAGTGATTATTCCCTGTCATACGCCCTGCTAATTCCGATTCTAATAGCTCGCCATACCTTTTCATTAGTGGACAGAAGCTTCCCTTGCAGCATAATTATCACTCTGTTCATTTCCATGTTCTCATTACGCAGTTGCAAATTTTCGCGCATCGTGTTCTCGAACCCCTTATATCGACCGTCGACCTCCTTAGTCTTCCTGTTCGAGGCTAGTTGTACGATTTCCTCCTTCAGTTCTTTCATGCATTTTTCTTTTGACTGGAGGTCATCTGCTGCTTCAAACAGCTTCCTCTCCAGCAGATTTTTCTCCTCGATTATCTTACTATGCAAATATGTCATGTTCTTCAAGTCTTCAACCGCACGACTTAGTTGCTTTGCGAGGAATTGACGATCGAAGTCGATGAGTGCTTTGCCGTCTATCCCTGAGAAATATGACAATGATAGAAATCAGCATCATGGAATACAATGAGACCTATTTATAAGTAAAAAAGACATCTTGCAGGTTGCATTGAATTTTTGCCACTATGGGATGTTCGTGACAAGTCTAGTTCTAGGGACGCCGGTTCACTACTAAGGGTTGCTACCGCTCTATACAATCTGTTTTGAGAAGCGGCTAATGATCTGAGAACGAGCAACTAAGCAACCCCGATAAATTTTATTATTTAATTGGATGTTGCCGTGAATTCCCAAAAGGAAGGAGTTTTAGACGAACTTTGTACTGCTCCCTGGGTCGACTTGGCACTGCACCGATCAAGAGATTTATCATGTGCGTTAATCGAATGAGATGATTACCTGTTGTCCAATCCCAGCCTTTACTGTCGATCTCGTGGGGCACTGGAGTGAGTCCTGAAACCGTAAGAAAACAATGATTTCTCCACCTGTCTAAAGCTATGAATAAATGGTCATGATCAACGGTAGAAATTATCAAGAAGCACCTGACCTCTCGTATCATTCTCTTTTATCAAGAGTAAACTAAATCTACACTGTTGCAAACGTAATCACTGGAAACCACGTGGTATTGAATCTCCACATCTGATTACAGCATGTATCCCTTTCAATCATCGCACCAATTGTGATGGCAAAAGGGAAAGACGTTAACATTGCTAGGTAAACTCCATAGCACACTCAATTAGGAGCGTAGCGGGAACTCAACAGGGATCCGGGTATTTCTAGGGATGTGGATATCTATGAGGTGGTTTTCTTGACTGACCTTGGTAGCCCTCTTCGATGGCATTATTTTTTCATGAATCATACAGGATTCGAACCCACAATACCTGCGCTATGAGTTCACATACTCGAGAGACTGCACTAAGACATCACTACGATATCGCAATGGCACCAGTTACGATACCGTAAAATAGCCAGCTTCATTCTTACGTCGATGAAATATCATGCCTTGTGCCCATGCCAAGCCTCCCTGCTCGTGTCAGTCGCTTAGGGTTTCGTGCAGGTCAAGTCACATCAGGTCGTATAAGGCGAGACTATGTAAGGTCACATCAGGTCAGGTCATATAAGGTCAGGCCATCTAAGGTCACATCAAGTCAGGTCACATAAGGTCAGGCCATTTAAGGTCACATCGAGTTAAGTCAAATAAGGTCAGGCAACGTAAGGTCACATCAAGTCAGCTCACATCAGGTCAATGCAAATCAGCAAGCAGGCTTCGAGGCATAACGAAAGACTCTTCGGTGCACAGATGTAGAATAAGTCTTTAAGTGGGATACAAATAATAATAATGCATTTATCTATAATTGGATACAACGAAATATTCAAAAAAACTATTACAGGCGCCCTTTTTTTTTTAGTGGGTTATGTTGAGGAAAGGCTATGGTGGCCTATACAAAGCCCCAACACAGGAGGAAAGAAGAAAGCGAACAGCTAAGAGGATAGAGAGATAAGATCAAGTTTATTGATCTTAGATTTGAAAGATGGCAAGTTGTAGGACTCAGGAAAGCAAGAAGAAGGCAAGACGTTCCATAAGTTGCATGTTGTTTAAATTGTTTTGAATCATGTTGAAGGAATGGTGAGTGGTGGTTGGGACAGTCAAAATGACAGTGGTAGCAGTAAACTGAAATCCCTTGAGAGCTCCCTTAGCTATCCTGTGGCCTCAGAAGGGCCCCCCGGAGCTGCGAGCTAAGAGTGGCTCCAGTTGCGAACTGGCATTACAGGCAGCCCGGGATTATAGACCAGCTGATGAGGCAGCCTCCCAAAGCGCTACCAATGGGATTGGGCCTCTGTACTATCTGGCAGCGGGCCTGCAGTGCACCCTTTCCAACGGTACCCTCAGGTATAGCCAGGGAACAGACTGGCAAATCAGTCACCAGTAGACCCTGTTCATGATGACAAACCAACCACAAGCGCTGGCATCTCTACCCTCGAGCTGAAAGTGACATAGTCACTGAAGGCACTAGAAGGTAGAGTGGTGGTACTGCCCCGGACGATGAGTAAAACCCATCTACCAACTGGTCTTCCTATAAGCAATGCTCTTTTTTCTTTTTCTAAAAATTAAACAATTACACGTAGTTCTGGTCTAATCTTTACTCCCATTTCTAACTGGCTGTTGTTTTTGGTAGATTTTATGTATAAGGGAGTTTGTTCATAAGCATGCTTCCTCTAAATTTCAGTGAATCTAAATTTCACGTATTTAACTGCTCTCGTATTTGGAGGTTGGATGAGATCCTTTATTCTGAGATTTTTAATTTCATCATTATATGATGTAAATGTCATGTTTATCATGCTTGAGACTTAAATTATGATTGCTTTGCCTCAGAAGGGCTTTATTATCTTGCTCTACAGCCAATTGCTGTTATGTTCCTTTGAGAAAATTTCTGGTGAATAGAATGTATCCATGGCATTACGGAAAAGCTTTTTCTGCTATGGTCATTCCAGAATTAGTAGTCAGAGAGCTTCATCGCTGCGTCTATTTCTATACATGGAAGTTTATCTGACTACATTAAAACAGATCACTACGAATAGAATTTGGCGAGGGGCATTACTTGGTTTACTGTGCACTGGGAGGTCCGAAGGTTTATCCGTGTAATATCTCCCTTGTAAAAGGAATCTTCTTGACTTGCGGTGGTGATTTTGCCGTTGCGGAATGGTGTTTTCTCGCATGTGATGCTGGACTAGTACCGTGTTGTTCTATCCACATACAATCGGACGCAGGTCTCCAATTTTGGACGTAACGATCATTGAGTTCTTTCGTAGCGTGTAGAAGCAAGGCCAAACGATGTGACAGACAAGCACGTGACATCAACGCGCAACATAGCAAACGAGAGCAATGCAGTACGCGGAAAAAAGCAATTAAAAATGACACTAGCACCCAGCGGGGCCATTTAGTTTCCCTTGTGGTAACTTTAAGTGTCTAGAATATCTAGGAAAGGGTCTATTATCTACATATAATCTAGGACAGAGTAATTCAAAAAAGGGATACATTTTCAAAAACTCTCCTAGATTTCCTTTAAAAGGATCAGTTCATAAATGTACTAGCAGGAACTAGGAGGTATTGGTTTGGAAAAAAAAAGGAATGATAGTGCTAGAGTAGTCTCAGAAAGTGTCTCTTTCTAATAAAAAATAAGGGTGTTTTCTGGTAGAAAAAAATCAGAGAAAGGGTCCCTTTCTAAAATCCTTGGACAGTCATGGCTACATACCTGATAAAGCAGAGGCCCCGTCTGGCAATAAGCTATCCCTACAACCAAGATGTCCATTGAATGATATATGCTCATACAGGGGTATCACCTTTGTGTTGGTATCTCCCTTAGGATATCCCCGAAGAAGTATGTTGTCGCGGTTTCCAAGCCCACTTTAAGGTGGAAACCTGTGTTCATTAATTCCTTTGTTTGCTTGAAACTACGTACAGAAAACAGATATTGTTTGTGCCGTGTGTGTTTGCGCTTAGCACTGGGCGAAAAACCGTAACTGTGGAAAGTTGAAAAGACATGTTCGCTTGGGAAATAGATAGACTTGAATTTTTTAATGTGTTCTACCTAGCACCCGAAGATATATTTTTGACAGTGGAAGGTTGGCGGTATCCAGCAGTCTTCTGATCTTTCCTCTCGATGTAACCACACAAAAATAATTCATCCATTAACATGCAATTTACGGCACGTCTTGCCTCCTTATTGCTTTCCTGAATCCTACGACTTGCCTTCTTTCAAATATATGACCAATAAACTTGATCTGATCTCCTTCTCCTCTTAGCCTTTCACTTTCTTCTTTCTTTCATTGCTGGGGCTTTGTATAGGCCACCATGGCGTTTCCCCAACGTAATTAACTAAACAATTCCTATACATTGAATTAAGAAGAGCAAGCGATTCTCTTTCTTCTTAAGAAGGGATCTTGCAGGTGTGCTCCAACATAACATCGTTTTCACCCAGCATTTTTTACTTATCTGGCAGGAAGTGAGCGCAGAGAAGCATGATAAAGCTGCTAAGTCTTGTGAGCTGAATCATTTAATACTGCTGTATATTGCGTGGGGAAACTGCAGTCGTTGACAGTAAAGGGGGTGTGTGAAAACGGATTGAGCTAATTCTCAACCCACCAGATCCACATGATGAAAACCAAATCAAAGGCCACTTAAAATCATTTCCAAGAACAGCGCTTGTCATCAGAATTCGTCTTCACATTCAAAGAATTTGATTTCACCACCGCCTATTGATTCAGGAATCCCCCAAATAGCGCGACCTCCTCTTGGCTACGGACGAATACCCAACCTTCCCTATTCATACGTCACTAGCTTGTGACGTTTCGTCAGTCAAGGCACCATCATGTCTTTATACAAGCGATGCGGCCTTCCAAGCAGTTGCGATTTAAAGAGAGGGGAAGGCCACGGCCCCAGGTCCCACGTTTTCGGTACCCCAGAAGGGGTCCCAAACCCAATAGAAGAATAACTTTGGGTAATATCAAATGTTCAAACGAGGGTCCGCCAATAATTTCGGCCCCGAGGCCGGCAGTCCCTAAACTGTTACTGCTTGCAGTACGGACATCTCACAGATTGCGACGGGTGAATTCGTTCATCAGATGACCGCCTAATAGGAATTCCATTCTCTCTTTCACGTTTCGCGGGCTGTCAAATATGTAGTTGTGTAATAAAGAACAAAGAGGTGGTAAACCTACATATGTAAATTGTAAGAACGACGACCATTGAAAGCACTAACGTGGATCCACCAAAGATACACTTCAAGGCTTCGCCCTAACAATTGACTCATTAGAAGTACATCGGGCACTGATAAATGTACATTTCGAAAGTATTTAGGTGTGAAGACTATTCCCTGTAGACCATTTTACAAGGCCACGTCGTTTATCCAGGGTGATATGTGCCTACTTGCAACTTCCAGGGTTAGGGCGAAGTCAGCATGGAGATCAGAGTTACATGCTTCATTTGGGTATTCCACGTCAAGGCAAGTTTGTTTGATATCTTAGCGTTAGGCTACCTATTCACTCCCTTGCTATAAGATTAAGTATTATTACTAGACCCACGAACTCTGTCCCACAAATTATCGTTCATCCCAAGAACATGCAATTTATGAAACATCCTGGCTTCTTCTTCCTTTCCCGTAAGCTACAACTTGTCCTCTTTCAAATCTTAAATCAATATACTTGATCGAATCGCACCCTCTCTGTTTCTCTCTCCTGTTAGCCTGCCACCTTTCTTTCTTACTTTGTTCAACTTTTTATAGGCCACCATGGCCTTTCCCTAGCATAACTCACAAAAAATTGCTGTAAAGTGTACCCACGTGACTCCGCTGTTTTCCCCGTGACGCTCTCGTACAGCCGCGGGTTCTCGAATTCTAACGCATCGACGAAGTGTTTGGCAGCATCAGGGCCTTTTAAACTCAGTATATCCAGCATTTTAGCCGCTCTTTCTTGCCTCGTCGCACCGTTGTTTATCCGTTCGCAGTCTTCATCGTCCAGGACAACCTTACTTCGCAAATAGCATTGAAGGAACTGCTTTTCTGGCTCTAGACTTCTCACGATATCCAGACGATGGTGTTCCAATGTTGAAGTCAAATCTCCGTCGTCGTTCTCCATTTGCCTCTGTTTAGCTTCGCTTCGATTTGTGATCTCCCAGCGTACAAACTCAACGGTGGCACGTCACTTGATAATGCTCGCTGATATATTTCGATTTGATTTCGCAACGCCCTATACAGAACAGTTGAAACACCTTCTGCCCTGTTTTATGTCTACGTTATCTGCCTTTGTTTTGATATAGTTCCTCATTCACAGTTGGTCATTCCCCAAGTGCCTGTCCCAGTTCCCCCGTCGATTGAAGTTTTTCTCCCGCAAGGAGCCATAAACCTCGATCAAGTTCAAACTGATGTTAAATCGAGCAGTTTTTTGTTAGTGGGTTATGTTGAGGAAAGGCCATGGTGACCTATACAAAGCCCCAGCAAAGGAAGAAAGAAGAAAGCGAGCAGCTAAGAGGATAGAGAGATAAGATCAAGTTTATTTATCTTAGATTGGAACGATGGCAAGTTGTAGGACTCAGGAAAGCAAGAAGGCAAGACGTTCCATAAGTTGCATGTTCTTGGGATGAATGATGATTTGTGAGGAGGGGGGCTACTGTCCCGTCCCACTAGATTTTTCCAGACACCTGTTGGAGTACTGCCCACTTGCGATTTTCCGTTGGAACTTTATGGTAGTTTGAACTTTAGGAAGAAACATTTATCTACCTTCTTTTAATTGCTTTTTAACAATGCTTCCCTTGCAACAATTACTTTCCCTTAATGAGTCAATTAAGACAATTCACGTTCAACCAAACATAGATTTATGTTTTTCAAGAAGTCTCCAGCTCTTTCCTCTTTATGTGGCCACACCTCGTGATACCTACGCTTGGAATTACAGAAAGCTGGTGACTCTCGTCACTCTTAAGTGAAATTCTAGTTGAGGGTGGATTCGAACCACTCACCATAAGATCAATGCGTAAGAATCTCATCCCTGAGCTATCATAACACGTGCATTAGCAAGATCGGCAATTATATGCAACAATATGTCAGTGATCATACCGATGTAAATTTCTATTTTTTTTAATTTCTTTTAGTATTGTGAATGGTTTGTTTGAATTATTTTGAAGTGATGCACTGCATCAACTGCAACTTATTTCAAACCCGATTTCATCGGAATGTTGCCCGATTTATCACTGCGCGCCTTTTTAGGTAGTTTACAACCAGCCTCTTGAACGAAAACCAACGAGAAATAAAGCACGAAAAGACTACAAGAAACTGATGAAGGTTTTTGCTAAGCTATGAGTTCGGGATCATCCAAGTCCTTATGTATATGGCAGGAAACGTGATAAGAAGTTCTTATTGTATGCACCGTCAACTTTTTGACCACGCATGTCTTGATGCAAGGTCTTGATCGGATTCCAGGTCTTGATCGGATTCGAGGTTGGCATTTCCAATAAGTCTACGGAGGGAGTTGTCAAAGACACCGAACATGCTTATGACAATATCAACAAATTTAGCTTTTTATATTTAGACTTTGATTTTATTACCAGGTCTTTGTATTTATGTTGATTCGCTTTGCTTTATTCCCAAGATTTGTCTCGAAATCTACCGCGGATTCCATAATTTATAGAAAATCGTTTGAAATAGAGAGTAGAAGATGTGGACGTAAACTGTCATTTGAGAATCGAAGGATTGAAAAATATAGAAGGGTTAGCGTAAATGGTAAAATTTCCGACAGACTGGAGAAACAATATAGTCTACAGAAGAGCGGAGTCGTGTGATTCCGTAACCAGGCAAGTTTTGCAGCCAGAAGTAATATGTAATAATATGAGCAATAATAAGAGGGATTCCGGTAGTAAGCAGGTAAACAATCTAATGTCCAAGACACGTTCCATTTTTGCAAGATTAGAAGTTGTTGGTAAAGGGCTGTTGATGTACCTTACCGTAAGATTAGATTTGCTATTTGGAAGATTACTCCGAGCAAATGACCAGATTCCATTAAGAGAGGATAGTAAATGGAAGAGATCGAAAAGTAAACAGCCTTGGGACGTGAATATGTTTGGAACGTTCTTCTCGTGCTCGCTGCTAATGACTTAGTAACTCCCTTCGTATTTCCACACTTGTCATTTTACATTGATATTAATGAAATTGTGCTGATAAAATAATCACAACTTAAAAGATCACCATCAAAGGATGAAGCCGCGTCCTTCGAAAAGAAGCGAAGAACAGGAAAACCCAATAGGCCCCAAGAAACTGGATTGGGTCGGACGCTAATGGTGAGCATGAGAAACAAGAATAATCGGATAAAATAATAATAGTAATAATATTAATCTCCTATGGGGGTTTTCACCCCTTATCTTCCTTTCATAGCGGCGCGTCTGCTGTTAAGTTACAGGGGTCCTCACAATGGGGCTTCACCCTTTTTAGTATACCTCAATGACATGCCGAGGTGGACAGTTCAAAGTTCTCCTTGAGGTAACCCTTGCTAAGTGTTAAGCTTTATGTGTAGCAATGAAACCGCAGAAAACGACAAATAGAATTCCTCGATGGAATTACTCGTATCTGGAATGTATGAAATACAAGACCAGCCACAGTTAATCACACAAACGGTGTGAAACTTAAACTTGTGGGTTAAGTCGTAGTAAGACAACTTTTTTGCAAGAAACACCACAAAAGAATTAAGTGATTTCCTGCAATCAGAAGCTTTATAGTCGAGGTGACAAGGGGTCCCACAAAGTTCAACAAGTAAACTGGGCGTGTCAAACTGAAATGTACAGAATGTACGGCCGTGCACAAAATATTGAATGGCCTCCGTTTTAAATGAATGAGTTCTACGCAAACGGAAAGGAGCGAGAGACGTTGGGTGTGGCTCAACAAAAACTGTTGTACGATGACGTCACGCAGTTTGATGATGGAGCAAACATTCAGTTGATTGGTTCCGTCTTTGTTCTGGTCTGATTCCCACCAACTTTCTTTCGATGGAATAATTTCAAGGTTGTCTTCGTCGTGATTGCCGTCAGCTGGGCTATTCTCATCGCTCACCGATCCCCTGCGCAAATACTGCTCTGCATGTACAACACGCATCTGAAAGGGATACAGTGTTATTCCCCGACAGAGCACCGAGGACTGGAAGCTTCTCAAACTTACAACTAAAACCCATTTCTTGATGATTTTGTGTTTCAGCAAGAGCAATTAAAATATTCGTACATTTGCTATTTCTAATCAAACTTGCCCGCTTCGATTCTATAATTCGCAATCGGTCAGTTGCGTCATAATTCTTCCAGTTGGTCCGTCACTCACTCTCCAGTGCCTTGTTCTCTCTACTCTAAGATTCGGAAGGACGGTGGGGTCGGCATACGTCACCACAATAGTTTTTCCTAAACGAGTTTGTTGTGCGAAATGATTGTCTTCTTCATCTAACCAAATGGGAACCCAGGACCCTGGGGGAACAATACCCTGTTCGTCTGTATTTTTGCATCGTGCTGGAGTCCTTGTACCATTGTATGAAGCCCTGCTCGAAATCATGGTTAATAACATTGGCTAGAACTATCAGCATCAACTATCAACTATAGTAAGTAAAGTATCAACCAAGGAACAAGTCAAGTAATGAATTAAAAAACTGCACAGCATACTCTAATCAGAGCTTAGCAGTAATCAGGGTCGGGGGGGGGTTGGGGGGGGGGGGTGAGAGTTTTCCTCACCAACGGGTTTTCATAAAGGTGTATGAATGAGTGAACCATAACTGAATATCACGCTCGATTCTGAGTTCAGCAGAAGCCGCACGAAGAACTTTGAGTTTTTGTTGGGAAGCTGATTGTGCCGGTACTTCCCGTTGCCTTCTCGTCGATAGTTTTTCTTATTGCGAATTTTGCACAACTCGGGCTCACAACCCCTGCATTGGGAGTCTCTATGATTAACCACTATGCTAATGTATTACTAGGTAACAGGAACCCCAAATTAAAGTTTTTTCTATAGGCTTTTCAGCTCTCCTTTTACTGGCTTCAAGATACACAAGCATACATATTATATCGTCCATTCAGGCTTTCACGGGGATAAGTGGCCATTTTTGTTGCAGGGGGCTGGCAACGTTTCAAACTTCTTTAGCTTGTGTAGAGCCCCGCTCATGAAGGCTGTACTAGTCCTGATGAGATAAGAATCGCTGCAACAAACTTAGAAGCGTTCGTCCCCGACTAGATAGACTGTATACAACGACACTTTATCATAAGTAACACGGTGTTTCTAGCATTCATGAACCAGAGTTAAACAGCGGATGAATGTGCAGCTTCTTGGATAAGAACAGCAAGATCCCCACTGCTATGCCACCGTCTTTGCGTGGCTATTGCCAATGTTTCAAGACTGCTATTCGATCTTTCTATATCCTTTGCTTGCGAGAATGATGTTGTTTTCTGTTTGATGCTCCGCTTTCCATTCTTGCTCTTTCTACCTGGCTTACCACAAGCATCGTCACTGCCGCCACTTCTTGCTTCTCGTCTCTTACCACTACCTGCGCTGACGCTTCTCTTCCAAGTCTGTCCCCCCTGTTTCTTATCTTTCACATGTTCCTCAAAATCGAATCGTGAGCTTGTGTCCACTTTGTACAGTACCTTTGGTGACACTGACTTTCCCGGTGGTATTGAGCGTTTAATGTCGGGTGACTTCAAATAATCGATCGGTGAGCATGATCTTCCCTCACCACTCGAGCTCTCCTGTGAGCCGGATGTCATGGCTAGATTCATACTCAATGCCGATATTGCTGGCACCATCTTATTCAGCATGTGATGCTCTTCCTTCGGCTGGCCCGATGTTCCTTTCATCGAGCCAATCGATATCTGCAATGCCCTAGCAGCGGTGACGTCTATTTTCAAATTCTTATCGGCCATTTTCTTTTTCCCGGCGACGTCTTTCTTCGCCGCGGTCACATCCTCCCTTATAAGCATCGGTACGTTATCTCCGCCTGCAGAGGTGTTGCAACAATCAAGTATGGCGGGCATGGAGGTTCGGTGCTTGAAGAAGTTATCCGGTTGGCCACTCTGTATCCTTCGATAAGCGCTGTTCAAAATGGCAGTACTGCTGCGATCTTTCTTCCAAGGGAAAGGCGTAGGGACGCTGTCTTTCTCCTCGCTGCTGGCATCGTTGCTATTGTTGTTGAATGAGTCAAATGCACGGTTTCTGTCTTCATCATTTGTGGCGTTAACATTGTTGATTAGCTGCGCAGGTTAAAACAGACATCATTATTATCATTTCCATCGTTATTTTCGGTATTATTTTCATTAATTTTTTATCAAATAGCTAAATTAGAGCTAACTGATGCCTACTAAAACAAAACTATAATTATCGTCAGAAACAAATTCACATAGTTTTAACTAGCAACAAAAGGCACTTTGTTTACTTGGGGCTAGCTTTTTATGAAAAATTCAAAGCAAAATGAATTCACAACGCAAATGTAGAAAAAAATTCAAACACTATGTACTTTGAAGAAAGTAGCATTGCCTTAGAGATATATACACATTGAAAACGACAATAGCTTTTTAACTTGTCACGTTTGACTCCAGCCCGATAGACGAGCCTAAGATTGGAACGTAAAATCTACAACTAAAGGAAGGAAGCCCAACGTACAGATTATCTTTCAGAGGTTTATCACTGACGAGTGTCATGTGAAAAGCGTCTGGCACTTTGCAACGCTTGTTATTTTCAATGATCAGAACAAAACTGCGAAAGCTACTGGTCAATGCTAGGAGGCCTTCGTAAAGTTGCTTTTTAATGGAGGTAGCACTCTGAAAGATAACTCTGGAGATGAGCATTTGAACTTGTTGACAAAAGATGTGTAACAAAGTGCATACTGTTCATTTTTCAAAAGGAACGGGAAACGAAAGCTTTTCGTCCTGATACTGATCTGAGTCTGAAACCTCAAAAGGAATCCTTGGTGAATGAATAAATATTCATGCTGTTGGGTGTCTCTCAGGCAAAAACCCGTTGCATGCATTCTTATGCTATCCATTGTTCAAAATGGGTTTGCTGTCATGAATCCTTCAGATCACAGTAACCGAAAAACCATGCCAAAAAGTAGCAACTATGTTGATTTCAGCATAAATTGCATGTTTGACCCATGTATGGAAGGGTTTTTTATAGGCTTCGAGGAAGAATAAATGCAGCAATTGAATTTCTGACTGCATGGAAGCATTTTAGGACAATGACAACAACAAAGCCCTCCTCGCCTTGTCATCCCTCGGAAGGAATGCAAACCAAGGCGCTCCTTATCTGGATGCAACACGCATAGTAGTCTTGAACCTACTCTGAATATATAGACAACTTTCTGCCCTGCTTGAAACAGGTTAGAAAAAGTGACAAGGTCTCACCTCAGATTTATCAAGGACTTCTCCTTCTGCACACCCAGGTTCAGTCTCTGCGTTTTCCGCCTTCATGGGCACAATCTGATTTGCGTTTTCAAACTCCCTCAGTTTCAAACGCTGCAGCTCATTTTGTTCCGTGATCATTCTGAGGTCGGCGCGCACGATGTCCATCTCCTCGTGCAGCTTACAATAATCGTCGTGCAATGCCTTGTTGATGCGTATCTGCGCTTCAATCGACTCGTCCCGAGACTGCTGCAGGTCGTGCTTCATTCGCACAGCTTCGTCGCGCTCTTTTTCCGCGACAACTCTCTCGTTCACCGCCATCTCTCGCTCCTGCATCAAAACATCCCTCTGCCCTTTAAGCGATTTGCAGTCTTCTGTCAGTCTCATGTTCTTTCGTCTCAAGTCGTTCAAATCAAGGTAGGCCTCTTGCAATTTTAAATGCAGCACTTCTTTCTCCTCCTTCAACTCGAATACAGTGCTTGAGCAAACCTCTTGGAATTCGATGGCCTGGTCCTTCTCTTGCCGAACGCAGTCGAACTTTGCGTTCAGGGCCTCGGTGACATTTCGGAACTCCCTCAATTCCTCGCGTGCCTCGTCGCGCTCTTCTCGCATCTCCGAGAGCCGCAGTTTTAGCTCGAACAGCTCCCTCCGAAGATCATCGCCTTGCTTGATCTGGTCGGTTTGCTTCCGCATCTTCTCGGTCATTTTGAGTGAGTTGCGCCTCTCGAAATCGTAGTTGACGGTCACATCTCGTAGCTGCTGCAACGCTTCTTCATGTCGCCGTCGTAACTCCATGGAGGCAATTTTGTCTTTTTCCGCATTCCCTACCATCTCCAATAAGCTTTGCTGTAAGGATATGATTTTGTTGCTCTTATCCGCATTCTCAGCCATCAATTCTTGGATGTACCTTTGAACTGCTTTTGAGCTCTCGGCAGTTTTCGTTTGATTCGGGATTGATCGGGACTTTGTCGTCTCCAGTTGCTCTCTCAAATCATTCATCTGCTCTTCTCGACTTTCCAAGTCACTTGTCGCCTCTAGTACCTTCTTTTCCAAGATGTTTTTCTCGTGAACCATCCTATTGTGAACAAAAGCCAACGACTGTAACTCGGTGGTCGTGCTTTCAAGTTGCTTTGACAAAAATTGCCGGTCAAAGTCGATCCATTCTTTTGCAGCAGGGCCTGAAATTCAGAGAAAATCCCTTTTCTACTTTGTCATTTTTCATGCACACAAAAAACAACTCATCCCGGTACACCATGCAAAGACGGAGTGAATGTGGCAAGCTAACGAGATCATAGAGCGAAAAGGGATATAGTTTGCTATGGTAAGTTGATGGGTTGCAAGTCTTTCGGTCACAAAGGCATTCATTGGTTTTACCAAAGTTTTCAGAGAATCATTTGATTAAGAGCAACAATGAATTTTGTTTTGCCAACAGTTGAAGCTTACAAAGGCAGAGAGGTAGTGAATTTGCGCTGTTCTTCTACCCAATTAGAATATTCGGGCGGAAAGGCGAGTTATGAGTTGGTGTCTAGCACCGACATATGTAAAATCCGCATGCGTTATCTTTGGCAAGTCAATGGACATTATCGAGATTAGAACGCTTTGTGGAAGATCAGTTGGTCCCCCGAGCCTGGATTCATAGGAAGGGTTAGTGATGAAAGGGGTCCAAGGATGAAAATCCTGGCCATCCGCCCACCGAAACTGCCGGAGTGAATATGTTTGATCCTGAAATCGTATCACCCAGCTCTATGACAACAACAATGACGGAGAAGCTAGACAGAAAGAAGAGGTTGGACGATGACAAGGGGTGTCACCTTCAGTATATTTGTCCCAGGTGGCAATACTTGAAATACTCACCTCCCGTCCAAAGCGTAGAACTGAATCTTTGTAGAGTGTCGACAGGATTCACTTAAAAAAAACACGGATAAAATATCAGCTCTGTTGCATATAGCAAACTCTTAGCATGCAGGAAACAATCGCTAGATTTAGGTACCGATCTGCCACTTGACAGCAATGGCAAAGGTATGGAGTCAATTTCACTGTCCAGCATCCCATATTTTGCCGTAGTTCTGTAACGAAGGACAGTTCGTTTTCTATTGGGTTTCCTACCCGCCTCCTTTGCAAATCAAGGTTTGCTTGGTATTTAGGTACCCGAAATAATTTCTGTAAAGGCCAAGGCACAGAGCCGCGTTCAACATGGAAGCCCATACGATGTTTACCTGGCTATAGTTGCCGAAGTCGCTAGAGCCTTTGCTAACTGTGCTCAAGGTACCCGGTGCGAACCCATTCTTATGCACGTTTCTGGATGCCATCTGCCCACCTGCCTATCAGCCCATCTGCCTAGCATTTAATTCATACCTGGGGTGAGCCTAGGGTAAAACTGCGGCAAAGGAAAGGAATATGCCTGTAATATGAAAGGAATGTGCCTCTCCGCTGTCTCAATGCTATAGAAGCAGTACCATTTCGCCTAGGTGCTCTCCAAAGCTCGTGTCGTGCGCAGGGCTCAACTTAAGTTACATATGAATCTATCAACGCTCTTCCCTGTCTAATATTTGCCCACAAATTCCCAGAAAGACGACACGGGATTTCGTAACCGCTCGGCTTGGCGCAATCCGACGATTGTAGCATGGCCTTCTTTCCAGAAAACGGAAGCAGTGGAAAGGAAGCTGAGTGGGTTAATATCTGAAGAGAGAACAAGATAGAATTCGCTTAAATTTAGGTTATCCGGAGCACCAGAATAATACGAGAACTGAACTTTATCTCATTCTACCCAAGATCGGAATGTAGATTTTATGAAACAGTTTAAGTTTGACCCCCTGAGCCGTGCATTGTACTTCTGAACCATTTGACAACTGATCACAACTTCCAAAGCTAGAATTACAGAGAGCTAGAATCCTTATTACCCTATGTTGAATCAGCGCTCCAGCGAAAACCTTAACCGCTGAATCTCAGTTCTGTCACAGAGCCCTTATGATAACTTTGGAAAGAGGGTGCGGGGTCAGTATCAAAACAATCACACCGCTCATGAAAAGAAAACAGAATTTAACAATAATTTACTGAAGCGTTAAAGGTTGGTGCAAGTTCAATGAAATGAAATCAGATTAATTATCTGGAACAATCTCCAAATCATGAAAGTAAAGGAATATTGTATGTAATCACCCGCGGAATCCGAATAAGATTTACCACTAAACACCTTGATAACACTTACCTGGTTTTCATTCTTACTGCATATCATAGCGACACAAAAATATGTTTTCGATTCGTAACAAAAAATGAAATAAGGGGAAGATAAGCACTTAGCGAAAAATGGTGGCCCTGGCCTTCTAGATATACAAGGTGTTATTGTGAATATCCTTCCTGTAAAACAGTGGTTACGAGGCTGCATCAGTAGCTGCCCACCAACATGAGTGCAGATTAAAAAAAGGTCTGAACTTACAGCCCTGCTTTGTCTAGTATGCGAAAGAGTGCCCTTCGCAAATTTTGTAATTCGAACCATGACTAGTCAAGACTGCTGCAGCTGCCCTGGTCTATGGTTAAATGACAGTCCATCTAATGAGCAGAACTGATCAAAGAGAAGCCAAGATCGATGTCCGTTTGACGCAGAACCATTGGTTTCTTTCTCAATCCCTTCCCCCTTTCTCCTCCATGTCAAGCCCCTCCTCTGTTTTCCATTCTAGTGGAAGACTCGTGTTTTTATCCAACAAGGAGACGAGAGAATGAACTAGGTGATCAACTATTAACTGAAAGTGAAACAAAGCAGAATCCAGAATTTGTTATTCCTTGGAACATAAAAGAATCGGGATTTTATCTGACAGTAAATAAGCAAACTTTCAAGCCTGATTAGACATCGAAAAATCACTGCTCTACCCTGGCGTTTTCAAATATTCACAGTTTTGATGGCCTCCGAAATATAAGCGAGATTGAACTTACGTTTTTTGGGATGCTTCCCTGTGATTTTTTTGTATAGTTGGGGAAACTCCACTTCCAGCGAATCTACAAAGTGCTTGTAGGCTTCGGGGCCTTTGCAACCAAGCACATCGAGGAACTTTGAGACCTTTTGCTTTCGTCCTGCGCCACAATTGAGGATGATCTCGCAGTCGTCTTCATCTAGGACAGATTTGCTTCTCAAATAAGTGAATACGAAGTGCCTCTCAAGATCCAACGATTGCACTATATCAACTCTGTGGCGATCAATGCTGTCGCTGAAGTCAACACTATCGGTAGAGAGCGAGTCCTCAGCGTCTCCCATCCTGATGAAAAGCAGTTGTTTTGATCGTCACTTTGGAGAGAAGTAGTGAACCGTCTGCTGCCCGACCTGTATCCAACAATAATGCCCCACGTAATTACAAATGACTATGCAATCAATAATTCAAGGTACCATTAATGATCCCGATGCACAAAAGGATTTAAGAATAAGTTGTTATCCGCGGATTTCTACCAACATTCATCCATTTCATGCTTGGGTAGCCAAGAAGATTGCAGTAGTCACTATCAATCAACAGCGAATCGAACAAGGAAAGAATGGCTCGTGACGTCAGGTCCATTTGAAACTATCTCTTGATACCATAATCACACATCATTATGGGTAGGCTCTGTATTTTTACCCCCCGTCACGACAATTACTGAATAGCATACTCGATTCCTAGCTTGGCTGAAGTCAAAGACAAGGCTCTCAGTTTCTTTCATCAATAGGTTTTAACAGGGGTATAGATACAAGCAAAATGTAACCGGATGTAAACTGTACAGCATACTCGAATTCTAGCGTATCAGAAGCCAGAGAAAAGGTTTTGAGTTTTTAAGGAGGTTCTTCTCGTAGGCGCAAGTGTCTGTTGCCATCAGGCAGGCGTGCTGACCAAACCATCGTATTGGCTCCTGTAAGAGCATGCGACCGAGTGGCCAAGAACAGTGAACCAAGCTACAAATGGTGCACACTGGAACGGTAATGATAAGGAAACTTAAAATGTGCCATGTGCCCCCAGAGCTCATAGGTCTTTAATTGCCTCTAGATGGGGTCACCAGAACGACTTGCTTCGGCGACCCCACCTAGTGTGAATCAAAGACGACAGTTCCCAGGAAGAAGAAATTTGTTTCACACAAAGCAATATGGACTCGCAGTTACTTAGTGACTAGTTTTCTTCCCTCAGACTGCTCTGTCCAGGACCACGGTTGGCTTTTCCTTGGCTACGTGGTTACGTGGAGAGTTCAGGTTAAAAATAGGCAGCATCTTGACGACGGTATGATGTAAGTTTGCCATGGCCGAATGCCTTTCCTCCCGTGAACCTCTTTCAACCGCCTTTGCACGGCACGCGTGGGATAGATCGGTCTAGATCTTCCCCGGGAACCATACCGGGTCAGGCGTGCTGGCCTATTCTATGAGTGGAAAGGGGCGCTTCTTTTTTCAATGATTCTAGTTTCCCATCTGCATGCCCCTGAACCCAGTCGTGCGTCGGACTCGGGGCATCGCAAAACATGACATTGTGTGGAGTGAAGATTTCTGAAGTTCCAAAGAGAAGTTGCAAGAAAAGTTTCAAAGGAAAAGTTTCAAAGAAAACTTCAAAGAGAAGTTTCAAAGGAAAAGTTTCATAGTGAAATTTTCAAGAATCGGAGTCCACCGAGGAGAAATTTGAAGAGTATCATTGTAGTCATAGTCCGGGTTTTACCTTTACTGGGAAGTTGACTCTGTACGGAAGATTCAAGCCCCCCTCTGTGACGGAATGGATTGTCGCTAATCATCCATTGTTCGCTCGGACAAGGAGAGAGAGAAAGCGCGAGGGCTGTCTCGCTTATGGAATATCTTAAAAACCGAACAGACTGCTCACATGTCAAGTCTGGAAAAGTTCTCATGATTCACATTGTGGCTAATGTTACCTTGTAATCATGATACAATACGAAGGATGACCCCAATAATAGGCAGGAATGAGAGTCACAAGAAGAGACACCCGATAAGGGATAACAGGCAGAAAGTGCGGAAATGAATGCCAGGCCAACTTGCTTGTGCACACTTCTACTACAACTACAACAACGACAAAAGCAAAAAAAGCAACAGCAACTACTTCTACTACTACTACTACTACTGCTACTACCACTGCTACTACTACTCCCACTCCTACTACTTCTGCCATGTCTACTACTATTACTACCACTGCTACTACTTCTAATTCTACTACTACTTCTATTACTGCTACTACTAGTTGTGGTAAAGGAGAATAAATCTTTGCAAATAGCTTCCCTAGTGCCAATGTTCACGACATGAGAACTTACCGCAAGCCATCAATCGAGAAGAAACCCGACTGTCTTATTATCCACTGTGGAACAAATGAGCTCAAAACAAGCAAATCGGATGCAGAAATATCGACCGAAATCATTTCCCTGGCAAATCGACCGGAGCACAAGGTATACAGTCTATCGTTTCAGGATTAATCGCAAGAGGAGACAATTACGAGGAAAAGCGAGCCAGAACAAACCTCATATTGCAGGACATGTGCAAGGAGGAGAATCTATTGCTTGTTGAGCATGGAAACATAAAGGCAAATGAGCACCTGAATCGCAGCCGTCTACAGCTGAATAAACTTGGATGCAAGTGTGTTGGCAGTAAGTCTCCTGGAAGCATCGCGACGCTGACTTGATCTAGGAGCTCTAGATAATGAAGCTGAAAAGTGGTGTAATGAGGTTAGTAATGAGTGTGGTATCAGCATCTAAGAAAGTGCATCTGAATCAAATCGACCCACAAGTAGAAATGACCTGAATACATTGAGGATAATGCAAATGTAGTCAGGAAGCTAGGGAAGAGCAACCCTAAGGGTTTAATTGTTGCACACTTTAATATAGATTTAATTCGAAACAAGTTTGACTCCTTGAAATCCTGACAGCCAAAATGTAGACATCCTTGTTGTTAGTGAAACTAAAATTGATGGCACATTCCCTCCTGGTCAACTTTTGATAGAAGGATTTAAGTATCCTCTGAGATATGGTCGGGACCAAAATGGGTGAAGAATATTAGTCTATGTACGAGAAGGGATCCCCTATAAGGAACAAAAATTTGAATTTCCTGCTAGTATGGAGTGCTTGATCACAGAAATAAATGTTCATAGGAAGAAATGGGCCCTGCTGAGTATCTATCGCCCTCCATCTCAAGATGCAAAACGATTCTATAAAGAGCTTGGTAAAGCTATGGATTATTTAAGTGACACCTATGAAAACTTTTTATTTCTTGGCGATTTCAATAATGAGGAAACCGATCATGAGATCAGAAATTTCTTAGATGCCTATGGCCTAAAAAATCTGCTCAAAACAGCAACGTGCTTTAAGTCGGATACTAATCCTAGCACTATGGATTTGATATTGACGAACAGATAAAGATGTTTCTCTAATACGTTAACTACTGAAACAGGATTGTCCGATTCTCATTTAATGGTATCAATGGTTCTAAGAGTGGATTTGTAAAGAGAGGTCCCAAATTTATGAATTACCGTGATTATAGCAAATTTGATCATGTAAAGTTTAGGAGTAACCTACGTGATGAATTAAGTAGATATTGCAGAGATGGAACCACTTACGAACATTTCAATGCTGCTGCTGTTGCAAAGGCTCTTAATAAGCACGCTCCCTTCAAGTAGACATCTGTTCAGGCAAATGGTGGTCCTTTTATGACAAAAGCCTTGAGTAAGGCAATTTTGCTGAGAACAAGATTACGTAACATGTACAAAAAATGTAAAACGCAAGAGAAATGGAATGCTTTCAAAAAGGAGCGCAACAAATATACAAAGATTTTGCGAAAAGCTAAGGTTGATTGCTATGGAATTCTCGACTTGAAAGATATTTCAGATAATAGAAAGTTTTGGAAAACGGTAGAGCCTCTCTTTTCAGATAAAATTCGAACCCCTGGAAGCATTACCTTGCTTGAAAGTGAACAACTGATCACTGATGATAAGAAGGTTGCCGAAGTCCTAAACGATTACTTCATCAACATAACTGTTAGCCTAGAAATTTCAGAGGTAGAGGAGAATTTGATGGAAACAAACGAATTCCATGATCCTATAGGTGTTGCGGTGAATACGCACAAATGATATCCAAGTATACAACTGATAAAGCAGAGGGTAACTGTCGGTGAGAAATTTGCTTTCCAGCAACTTTCTTTAGTAGAGATGTTGTATCAGCTTAAGGACTTAGACTTGACTAAAGCTTCTCCTTTTGGCAACATACATGTGAAAATATTAACTGAACATTCTGATTTATTTGCCCCGTTGCTACTACTCTTCATTAATGAGAGTATAGATACAGGCAAGTTCCCAAAAGAATTAAAGAAAGGAGACATTACATCCCTCTTTAAGAATGGTGATGCCTTTGCAAAAAAGAATTACAGGCCTATAACAGTCTTACCGGCTATATCCAAACTTTACGAAAGAACATTCTCAGGTCAAATTGCTCATTACATGAAAAATATCTTGTCTCTTTATGATTGTGCGAATCGTTAAGGCTATAACACCCAACATGCACTACTTAGATTGATTGAAAAATACAGATCTTTTCTAGATGTGAAAGGGTTCGCAGGCGCAAATCTAATGGACCTTTCGAAGACGTTTGATTGTCTGAATCACGAACTACTCATTGCAAAGCTTGAAGCGTACGGTTTCAGTGGATCTGCCCTAAAAATGGTTCATGAATATCTTTCGAATAAGAAACAGCGAGTTGAGATCAATGGGTCATTTAGTTCCTGGCAGGAATCAATGAAGGGTGTCTCGCAGGGTTCTGTTTTGGGGCCCCTCTTATTTAATGTATTTATAAATGATATTTTCCTTTTGGTGGAAGAGACTGAGACTTGCAATTATGCTGATGACACGACTATCTATAGGTGTGGTCATGAACTAGAACATTCTGTATCTATCCTTGAGACAGATGCTCAGAGGCCTCTAAGTGGTTTGATAACAGAATGAAACTGAACTCTGACAAATGTCATCTTTTGATTTTTGGGGAGAAAAATACTGACGTATCAGTGCAGATTGGTGCAACTAGAATAACAGAATCTGCTGCAGAAAAACTTATTGGCGTAACGCTGGATAAGAACCTAAATTTATGACCTACATAAGCACATTTTGTAAAAAAGCTTTCCAGAAGCTGCATGCACTTGCACGTATTTCAAACTATGTGGATGTTGAGAAACTGAGGGTTATGATGAATGTCCTTGTTGTTTCTCAGTTTAGCTACTGTCCACTTGTTTGGATGTTTCATGATAAATAGATTGATAAGAAAATCAACAAAATCCACGAATGAGCTTTGAGAATCGCATACAAAGATAGTTGTTCAAATTTCGAGGAATTATTGACCAAAGCAAACACAGTGTCCATTCACTAAAAAAACTTACAGTTGCTTGCTGCTGAAATTTTCAAGAC